>OX235272.1:71086649-71188630 GCA_944472155.2 Trichobilharzia szidati
AGGACTGGTTTATACACTTATTTCACCGCTATGAATTTAAATAAAACAAGAACAACAGTTTTTGCAGAGTAATATGGTACCATAGTTTATTTCCTTTGCTGTGTTTACAGCCTAAATAGATTATTGAGTTTCTGTACAGAACAATTTTACCATACTTGGAAATGTTACATAATATCAGTTGGCAGGAGGCTCCAAACTTAATAAATAGCGCTCAGAACAATACAGTTTTATTGCATAATATAAATCACAACGAATGGATGCATCTGCGCCAGCCATATCACCCATTGTCAGCAGCTATTGGTTTTCACCGTCCCAATGACTGGAGACAATTGGTGATATCGCTGGCGCAGATGCATCCACTTGCTGTGATTTATATTATGCAATAGAACTATATTGTTCTTCCATATTACTATTCTTTTCGCCTCATATGTGTTTATGATCTCTGTTTGGAATCTTTCTCTACTCTCTTCTCTTGTTTTGTGTGGTGCGTGGAGTGTGGCAACAGTTATGTTCAGATAATCATCTGTTCCTGGTCAGCACTAACTTTAGCCACAAAGACAGGCACTGCGTAACCTGGCAACCTCAATCACCAAATCAACTCTGGACTCAGATAGACCACATAGAGATAAGGTATTGTTGGTGAGGGTCAGTAAAGGACCACAGCTCCTTCGTGAACATGTGAGTAGACTCCGGTTATGCCCTGGTTCGCGCAGATTTTTGTTTACAACTAAACGGACTATTGAAAACTGTTGGTAGCGAAGCAGTTACGTCTCCAACTAGGTCGAGACTCTGAAGTCCCTATTTAAGGAGGAAAAAGCAAAATCGAGTAACAGTTTGATGAGTTCAAGTCGAATCACAGAAACAACAGACAGGCAAAGTTACACTATGTCAGACGCGAGAGAAGCTAAAATCAAAGATTAACTAATTAGATGAAAGAGACAATAAAGACATCCAGTTGAGAGGGCAGTGGAAAAACTAGATCGGGTTTCAGGAGTCTGTTAGCGATCGCTTTGCCTAATTTGATGACAATTGAAATATTCGTCATGTCCACCTCATGAACCATACTGATAGGATGTCCGTTAATAGCACCATTGTAAGCGTTTATACCCTTGAAATGTAGGCTATTTGGTAAGTGTTCAAAAAATCGAAAGTGGGCCATTTCTTCTTTCTCTCCTCTCCATGCAACTACTAAATTGGATTAAATAATGACAGAAGAACTTTCCCATTAATGTCTTGCTTATCGAGTCTGTAAATAACAGTTTGAAAGTGATTCAATAAATATTCTAAGAGTATAACTAAGGCTTACATAACTACCCTTGGACTATTTGTAACCACTGGTAAAAGTTATGTGATTCAATCGATCAGTCAATAACCATACAAAGAAAACACACATTTTTATAACTAGACGCGATACACCCAACTGACTGCCTAACTGAGTTTCAACATAGAACTTCGCATAAGAGTAAAGGAAAAGCAAAAAAATTCAAAATATTTATAATGAGCAGAAATATACAGAAGAAAGAATAGCAACACAGGAAACAGCAAGCGGATTTATTAGATATGTGCCACTGAGAACGCTTTTCACCAAAAGTCGTAAGCCATTAGTTCTTAACATCTTGAGATCTCCAACTAGGTAGTCTACATCTCCTTACGTGGCTGACACAGGCCAAAAGCCAGAAACCTGATGGACTGATAACATATTTTAATCTCAACACTTCTTCTCCCTTCCAATCTATTGTCAGCTAGCATTTCTCCACGAGGAAGGCAGTGGATAAGAATGAGTTGTAAGTGCCCTGGTTATTTCAGTCAATGTAACTTCACAACCTCATCATTTGAACTGCCTTCCTTAACTGGTAATCTACATCAAACCTGAATTCTTATTTTTTTTCAATTTTATTTAAACACAAAGCACTCGACACAGTATGGAACACAACAATAATGAAACAACATAGATCAAAAGTCAAAATATAGGTGGAGGAGAGATAAAGAACTTCATCTGGAAGGATTACAGTCATACTCAACAAGTTCAAACAGCATTCGTCAACTATCGTCGGGAAAGGAAGAAAGAAGGAAATTGCAGCACGTTCACCATTGATTACGATTCTTGACCATATCCAATAACGTTTCGAGCCACCGATTCGACCAATCTCTCGAATTCCAACCAGGGAATAGCGCAAATATCCTTCATCCCACAACGCCACATCATGAGCTGTCCGCCTCACAGCCTTTTCCATCCCTTCCCAGGGTTAGAGAACAGAGACCTGTAGGGAAGCCTCTGGCATGAAATTCGCAGCACATGTCCAAGCCAACAAAGCCAGTGTTTCCAGTGAATGATGATCTCCATTGTGTCCAAAAACACGCCCCCGAACCTCAGAATTACTCACGCGACGATGCCATCGAACGCAAGCAATCCTGCAGAGACAGCGATGATCGAATACGCAGAGCCACCGCACATACTCAGCCCGGAGAAGCCAGGTTTCACAGGTGTAGAGCAAGACAGTACGCACCGAAGCATTGTATACCCGAACTTTGACAACCAGACTAACGTCGCGATGGAGCCACAGGTATCAGCAAGGATAACGTATGCCATCCTACCTTTTATGATACGGTTGGGAATCTCATCCGTCACCCCTCCGCCAGCACTCACACAACTAACGAGATACACAAACTTATCGACAACTTCATGCAGTTTACCTGCAAAAGTGAGTGCAGGTACAGGCTCCTGCCAATCTTGTAACAGTACTTTCCACTTAGACGGCGCAAAGCACATACCGTACTTACAGACCTGAATAGTATTCACCAGTGATATATATATATATATATATTAAACCTTCTGTAAAAATCTATAAAACGTCAAACGTATGTCTATTAACTAACTGAAGCATGAATAATCTCTAATGTATTCCACTGTAGGGTCGAACAGCTACTTGAAAAGAAATCTGAACAATAACACGCTAAGAGTGTTGATCAAAACAAAACAGATGTTAATTTGAAAGGAAGATACAAGTCGTAACGTTACAAGTTTTCATTCATACACCTTGCATTCACAAAAAACAAAGAAGAAAGATATAAGAAAGAAATAAAGAGAATATCTCAATTAAGACATTTATTTATAAAAGACAAAAAGGATGAGCAAAGACTCTGCTTTTCGAAAACCTCCTCATCTGGCTACACTACAATTATCAATTGTATGTGTTCAAAAAGAAGTTCGTACAATCACTTTCCCTGCTTCAGTCAGGGCCATCATTACTTGATTGTAAAAATTTGACAGACAATTTCCTCTTCCCTCTAGGCATCTTACAAGATGTTATTATTACTAATAATATTTTTGTTTTAATTAACTGTAATTGTCGCATAAATTTTCTTCTTAATTTTTATCTGATATTCAACTTAGCATTATACACTTTGCATGTATATGTAGGTATCATTCAAGCAAGTTTAGAAGAGCATAATCCTTTCGATTGTGAAAACTAGGCATTATTCTTTTTAACAAATATCAATGCTGTCAATAACAAATAGCCCTGAACATTATGTACACATATAACTGTTTGTGCCAGATGAGAAAATTATCGAAAGAAAAGTTCTCTACTTAATTTTTGTTGTCTTATGGGAAAGAAAGAAAAACAAAATATTGTCGTCTTCAATGGAGAAGAAAAATAATAAAAACAAAAACAAGAGGCTCTTTATGGTGAATTCATTTTTTACAGCGCTATAGATTCGCATATATGTATGACTTTCGCAAAAAAGTATGATGATAGAAGTACTGACTTGACATAATCATATGATTGTTTCGATGCCGGAGTAACGTCTCAGTCAGACTGTTCAAAAATGAATACCTTTTGATCAAAAATTGGTCAGTAGTCCTTGTCGAATGGTAGTAAGATTGTAACAACAGAAGACAAAGGCCAGGCAACAGATCGTGTATTAAGGAAATCAAAGCATATTTATATATTTTCATTTACATTATTATAGTTTAATTAAGTAAACCACACAGTCTTCTGATTGGTTGTTTCTCACTTAAAGTTAATCTTTCATCTCTTTGTGACTGTTTCTTGAATGTCACATCATCTATATGTTAACTGTATCCGCCTACGCAAAGTCTGCTGTGGTCGGTTTTAAATCAATCTTTGTTCATATTTTCTCACGACAAATCTTGAGAACGTAAATATTGGCGTAAATTACTGTCTACCAATTTGGCTAGTAGACAGCTCTCACCACAAGATAACTAAATGGCAGATTTTTGTATTTAACGTTCAGACATAAAAGTGGTATTCATGAACTGATTCTTGTACCATAGAAAGCACTGGGGTTGAAAAACTAAGTACCTCGGATTATATCCTTTCTCTGATCTTTGTTGATCTTCCAATATTGTGTTAATTTCTAGAAAGATATTTCATTTAACCTTCTATGTAGGGCAGTTAAGGCAATCTGGTATCGGTCTCTCAGTCTCTACTTTCACAGTTTGTTAATTCCTCCTTTATTTTTCATGGGTCACTTCTTCTTACATGACTTGCCTCATCCTAATGGAGACAATTCTGTTGAGTATGACGATCGTCTAACTGTTTCCATGCCTGTTACTTCCCAATCAAAATGTTGGTAATCGCACAAATCACCATCAAAGGTAGAGATTTGACAGAGGTTGCCCCCTTTACTTATCTAGGAAGCACGGTTTCAATCACAGGCATTCGGAACGGATGAGGATGTGAAAGCCAGCCAGCCAGCCAGATTTGGAAAGGCAGGATACGCCTTCACCAACCTAAAACCAGTTAGGAAATCTTCTGCACTCATTCAGTCAGCAAAAGGGACACGATTCGGATTTTCAACACGGATGTGAAATCGGTGCTTCTATACCGGTCAGAAACTTGGCCAGCAAGTTACGAAAAAGATTTCCAACAGGTTGCAGACTTTTGTCAACAGCTACCTTCTCTGGCTACATACTGAAGATTTAACAGCCGGTCAGAAAGAATCAGCAACGAGAAACTCTGGCAACAAATCAACCAAGAGCCGATCGCTCAACAAATATGTAGGAGAAAATGGAGATGGATCGGGCATACACTGAATATGACGTCGCGCGCAATGCAGACCATTGCTCGAGTGGAATCCGAATGGGAAGTGGCGAGTAGGTCTTTCAAGGGTGACATGGAAGACAGAGTGCTAGGAGGAGATAAGAGATTATGTTCGATCGTAGAGCTAGGTAGCTGAAGAGGGTAGCAGAAAATAGAGGAAAGTGGAGATGTGTTGTTGAAGTTCTACGTTCTACTCAGAACCCAAGCGAATAATAATAATATAATAATCGTAATAGTCTCTAGAATGATATTTCGTCTAGTCTTCTACGTAAGGAAGTTAAGACAGTCTGGTAATTACCTAGTCTCTACTTTTACTGTTTGTTAATTCTTGTGCTCTACCTATCCTTCTTTATTGCCCCCTCTTAATCCCTCCTGGGCTACTTGAGAAAGAATTTTTTTACCTGTCGTAGTAGGGCGAGTGCGGTATCGGCAAACGAACTCGTTATTACTGTTGTGGACAGACACTTGAACTCATGTAAAAAAATCTGTGAATATCATCTTGTCGGACACTGAGCACCCTCGTCAAAAAAAACACGGTGACCTTGAACAACCAATCAGAATTCAGATGCAAAGAAATCGCTTATTCGTTGAAAAATACACTAGAAAACATTGCAAACGTGATATTATTCTAATACAGTTGTCGCTTATGTGTTGTAAGAATGTCTCCCAGTCAATACACAAGTGATCTATAGAGAAATCGTACCATCCGGAATATGCCCATTCATCCAGGTGACTGTATTTCATGGTACTTTGGGATGCATTGATATTTCTGGCACTATTTCCCAACCTATTCCTAACTCTAACTACAATCCTAACTCTTAATCCTAACCTCGACCCTAGACCTTATTCTTATAGGCCATAATCCTACCTAACAGTATAGATTTGCAGAAAAATTATCTATCAAATAGGTAGAATACTGTAACTATCCTCTCCAAGTCCAAAAGGACAGGCATGCTTTCATTTGGAATGATCTTTCATAGCATCCCGTGTGTCTGATCGGTTCTTGAAGGTTAACTTTTGAAAGACCTTGACTTTGGCTATGACACTTTAACTTCGCCCAATATTGTACTACATACTGGGACTTCCAAATTGTATAAAATGTACCTTTTGGAATAGAGCCATTATTATTGTTATAGTTGCTATCTATTGATTACTAATGTTTAGATGGCGATTATTCATAAAAACATTATAAGACAAAGGAAAGAGAAGATGGCATTAACAAGAATCGAAGATGACTTCACATTCACGATACGGACAAAGTATGAACTAATAAGAATATTTGTACATCGATTAAAAAAACTAACCACTACACGAACTTCAGACACGTAATTACTGTAAGCGACTCATTTGACACAACAATTAATGACTATTAAATTTGATGCATACTTTAATTCGGCAAGTATGAGTGTTTTCCCCGACTTAATTCTCCTCAATTACAGTAAGCATATCATCATCCCGTTATTATTAAATATTGTTAGGTGGTTTCTGAACATAGCAGATTCCTTATGACAGTTTCACTACTAAATAAGATGTTCGTATAAGAATTTGTTTCTTTATAAAGAATTAGAGCTTACAGAACATCATAACATTCCTTATTTTACTTCTGAAGTACAAATCCTTTCCTATAATTATGGAGTATTACAGAGTTATTCAAGTAAATGTCAGTTTGTAGAGATTTGACTGGTTTGAAGTTTATTCACAGAGTGACACATCCAAAGGAAACTGTGGTGAAATCTCACCTTGAACTGTGGAAACTGAGAATCAATTTGCAAATGGCGAAATCGATTTATGGCATTACTAGTCCGCCCGCCCTTGATTATGCGTCAGATAGTGAGAAACGAGAAGACAGGGATATCCTGGAACGACATGAAGATCCTAGAAGACCTGGATTTCGCGGATGATTTATGTTTGACGTCACACAAAATTGAAGACTTACAAGCGAAAACCGACAAAATGGTCGAAGAAGCAGCAAAGACAGGACTCCAGATGAACATAGACAAGACGGAGGTTATGAAAATAACCAACCAACCAACAACAACAGCAGCAACATCCAGCGCCAATCACCATCAACGGGACCGATTTGAAAGAGGTTACTTCACTCACTTATCTAGGGAGCATTGTCTCAACTACAGGAGGAACGGACGAGGATGTCAAATCGAGAATCGGGAAGGCGAGAAACACATTCATCAACCTGAAACCAATCTGGAAATCTGGAAATAAATAAATAAGTCCACCCGCCTGGCAACCCCCTTTCACCCTAGTAGCCAGTCGGAAATCGGGTGGTTCAAACAGATTTGGCTTTCTGAGCTAAATCAAACCGAGTATATCGCTGATTGGCTCCGCCTTAAATGACCGAAACGGACGTCCACCAGTTAGGTAATTCCGATCTGGCTGATATGAACAACATACAACAACATATTCATCTGTATCAATCAGCAGTATACAGTTTTGTGCATTTATGCCTGGTCTCTTGATAACCATTTATGGAATCAAAGAGATCAGATATTTTGATCCAGATAATTTCTGTTTCCAAATGAAATTGTGGTGAAATCTGATCTCCAACTGTGTAAATTGCAAATTAATTTGAAAAATGCGAAATTCCCTTTCGGATTGATATCACTTACAGAACTGTTAAACTTCAAACCAATCAAATCCCTACCAACTAATATTTGAAAACTAATCTGATGCTCACCAGCAACTGAATACAGAACTGAAGTTTTATTAGGAGGTCCTGATCAGATGGGTCAATCAGGTTTGACATGAGGACAAATACTCGCCAATGACGTTGGCTAGCGTTAGCATTACCAACCGCAGACTGATAGGAGTTAGAAATCATAGACCATTGGATTCCATCCCAGTGGCTGAATGCTCTACGTGATCGCTTCCTGGGTTCAATTCCCAGATTACTGCTGAAGAGTCCCGAACCAGGGCAAATACTCAGTACTCTCTAGTTTCCAATCGATTCACAACTCACATGTATACATGATTAATATGGATAAACATAAACATGGATAAACACATTAGAAGTACACTTACCAATTTACTGAGAGCTCTAAATTCGATTTAAGTTGATTCAATCGCTCACGACTTTTAATCAAATGAGCTCTATATACTTGACGTTGTCTAAGGTATTGACGAAGACTAGATATTAAGCATTGAATAAGAGAACAAGATGTTGTTTGATCATTAGCTGTTGTGAATTGCCAATCATTTTGATCTTCACGATTGTTGAATTCATTCTCCGATGAATAACCATTAACTACTACTCCTGCCGAGACTGGATTACTTTTTACAACATTCGAATGTAATGAGTTATGATCAGAATTCTTATGAATGTCTAATCGATTGCTTAATTCCAGTATAATATTTCTTGTTTCTATGAGGACATCAACTATTGTTGAATTTTGCTGAAGATTAAAATAGAGAAAGATCAATCGAAAAATGTGAATTATTAATTTGAAATATTATAATAATAACAACAGTAACACAAATGACAAACGGTTTCAGGAATAGTTTTAGTGAATATTCACTGTTAAGATGCCTTGCATTAATAGAAAATAGACCTGTCTGTTTCACATGTGGTAATGACTAATAGTGAAACTGACAGCACACTTTTTTCCTTATTTGGTTCTCATCAGCTACATATTAGCTGTTATCGGTCTTCAGTGACACTCGCCATCCTAAATACCAGGGTGTTAGTCACCAAATTATAATAATTTGTAATATCGATTGGAAATGTTTTCCCTAAGTAGAGTCCTAATGAATATCCTTCATACAATAATTTCCTGGAGTTCTAGTGAGAAGTCGTGACCAGTCAGGTCAAACCAGTCAAGTGTGAGGATGGATTTCCCGCCGATGACATTGGTTGGGGTCGCGCTAAATCACGAATTGATAGAAGTTAGAATTCATTTGCTAGCCATTGAATCGGGTCCCAGTAGCTGAATGGTATACGAGCCAGCTTGCCTTGTAACCGAAAGGTCCTGGGTTCGAACCCTGTCGGTAGGTGCGTACTGCCGGTGTATCCCAAAGTAGGATAAAACAGCTGTCCAGTACTCGTTGCTGGTTATCAATGGTTCTCTAACTGATATCAATCAGTGGTCAAACTCTAAAAACAAATCTAATCCTTACAAACCAACTCGTGAAAATTATATTTGTGCTGTGAGTGTATTGATTCGTCACAATACCAATATTCAGTGAACCTTCTACCATGAATTGATTTCTTTCGATTCTTATTTAAGTACTTCAGTCTGACTTTTTATATTATTTCTATGACCGGATTTTGGGCTTCCATCGACCAATAAATTTTCCTACTTGGAGTGAAATCACTTCATAGTGATAAGAAAACATGTGTTTTGAGCGAATTTCCGTTGAATTCCATTATTCGATATTATTTCGTACTGAAATGTATGTGGCTATAATGAGAAAGTGGAGATGGATCAGGCATACGCCACTGAGGAGGCCGTCGAATGACATCGCGCGCAATACAGGTCATTGCTCGAGTGGAATCCCAATGGGAAGCGACCAGTGAGCCATCAGTGCGAGGCTCGAATGGAGTAGATCGTGTGATCGGCAGGACATGAGAGATTATGGGCAATCGTGAACTCAGATGAAGAGGATGGCAGAAAATAGAACATAATGGAGATGTGTTGTTGAAGCCCTAATGTTCCACTCGGAACCCAAGGGAATAATAATATAACGAGAGTTACGCTTTATGCTGAAAACGTTCTTAAATTCAACTCATTAAATTCCTTTCCATTGGATAATTTCTTCACTAATTGTCTGTCTAATTTTTCGTATGTCATAATTATTATTACATTATAATTCCCTTGGATTCCTAGTGAAACATAGGAATCCAGCAACACATCTCCATTTCCCCCTATTATTGCTTGAAGTCAATATTAGCTATCTCCATGATTGCCTCTACAGGCTTTCACTTCCTCATAACACTATCTCTCCTAAATGGTACACTCTTGGTTGTTCAACTCGTCGTTCCTCATCCGGAGTTCCACTAAAAAGGGCTGGACTAGCGAGTGATGCCATTCGATAATCTCATCAGTGTATATATCCAATCATTTGGCAAATTTATTAGCCAACAAGTTCTTGATTGCTTAACCTTTATCCGGTCGGCTATTTGATATTCACTATAGAGGGAAGATAGCTTTTGATGAAAGTTTGCACTAGTTCGATGGAAATGTTGCTGTAAATGTTTGTTAGAAGTGTCGATTTCCTCTTCTTCAAACATATCCACTGATTTTTAGACACTTTTCATCTCTCTGCCAGATATATCATTTATATGAACTCATAGAAATGTTACTCATTGTGTTGATTCTACTTTCAGAACACACACAATTTAAATTTTTATATAATCAACTACATTAGGTAATAAATAAGCCACAATAATTGTGCAAAGAATATTGATAAAAAATTGATTAACTAAAAACGCCTTAAGTGAAGTGTAGCTTGCGAACTAATGCTACAAATATATACAATTGAGTACTCAGACCAACAAACGACAACTTTAAATTTCTAAACCAAACATCACTATCAGTTTATCACATCTTTTAAGCGTGTGAATACTACGTCTTTTCATACAGCGGCCTGTTTCTTTCTGAACACATAAATCTGGTTTCAAGAGTTTAATAGAAATTGCTTCGGCAAACTCGAAGAGAATGGAGCTCCTTTGTCTATTGATATTTTTAAAGGATTTCTCGATTTCCACCTGATGACCCGTTTCGAGCCTACAGCTCAAGAGAACAAACTCTTATGGTAGCGCTATTACCAGATATCTCCTCGCAATAAATGATGGTACCATATCATTCTGCACAAACCACTGTTGTTCTTGCTTTATTCATATTTGAAGATTCTACACAAATGAGTAAATACCCTGTGTAATGGAACTCGCTGAAAACTCTGTATTATGTATAAACGCATTTTTCTAGAATAAAGCTATCATTATAAAACGGTGGTTCAGTGGTATTTTATTTTATTTTTGATTTTTATTTTGATTACAGCTTGATGCCACACCCTATTTTCAGTACAAGTATGGAATTTTCAGCACGGATATCGGTAGCCCAAATTTTGCAGGCCGACCACAGATATCGGGTGTGCGTCGGCAGGGGATCGAACCCCGGACCATGTGCATGGTCGGCGAGAGTCCTAACCACTGTGCCACCGACGCACTACAACAACTGGTAGAACACTCGCCAACCACGTGAGACATTAGGGCTCAATTCCCCACCGATAACACTCGTAAACATCGCACCTAGGTGGTAGTAAGCCCAGAGAAGAGCAGAGTTTCATCATGAGGCTATCAACCTCACCAGGTAAAAGAACAACACCACCACCCCTTACTTCAAAGATTAAGACTTGAAGCCCTCCCTATATTCTACTCCGAACCCAGAGGAATGAAAGACAAAAAAAATTTGACCTATATGAATAAACAAATAACACAAATAACATGAATAAGTCAAAATCCAGTTAACTAACCTGAGTAACATACAATCCAGCCAGTATAGAATTAAGTAAAGAAATTAAAATTTGATTTTCATGAAATATACCCGTCATATTAACTTCTTGAGATAATGGTTGTTCACGGATTAAATTCCATGTGAACTTTATTTTCCGAATAGTATTCAAAGCAATAATACTTAAAGCTGAATTAGAAAAGATTTCTTGTAATCCATGTAGAGCTAAATTGAATAACTGAGGAATTGATCTATGGGTATGTACACCGGTAGAAGAGGAGAAAGATGCACAAGATGATGACGAAGAAGCCGACGACGAGTTCGAAGAGGATGAAGACGATGGTGCAGATGATAGCAAAGCCTTAGAGGGAATATTTTTATTCCTTATATCTTCAGTATCTTCAATTTTATGCTTATTCTTCTTAGGCAAACGGGATTTCGAAGTACTTGGAATAGAATTATAATATTCATTGTAAGTAGAATTAGATATTGAATTTGATGTTGTATTGATATTGAATGTTTGTCGACGATAACGTTCCATCATTTCATCGACAGTTTCTTCTAATTATTTTCGAAAAAGAAAATAAAAGGATAGAAAAGTTAAGAATTCAAATAAACCGTGCTATTTTGCTACTATTAATGAAATGAGAAACGTTTGTACCCCGCACCTGTACATCGCTGATTGGAAAGAATGTTCCTGTTTGGATTACAGTACCAAGATGGTAAACTAGATTGGAGTAAGACTAAAGGCTGACAGCAATATATGGGGTGAGTTGTGCCCTTTATAGTGGAGTTCTCAGGGCGAAATCCTACTGTCGATTGAAATTTAACAGCAGTAATATATACTTCACTTTGAGAACTAACCAATTAGCTAGGCTACTTTTCCAATCTAGCTCAGAAATCAGCCAATGGTTCAAGGAAAACGGTCTTACCTTAAACCCCTCCAAATGACAAACAGTCAATTTCACCTTTAGGCATAAATCCGACCTAAACAAACTGGTTGGCTCTCACGAGGTATGCAACATAGATGGCACTGAAATAGAAACCAAGTCGGAAATTAAATACCTAGGCGTCATTCTATCTGCCGATCTCTCCTGGTCGTCTCATATCTTGGCGATTTCTAAGAAAATATTCCGTCTTACCTTCTACATCAAGAAGTTAAAACATTCTGGTATAACCCAACCCTTACTCCTACAATTCGTTAACTCTCGCATTCTGCCTATTATTCTCTATTGTTCCCCCTTAGTTTTTCCCGGGCTACTGAAGAAAGACTATAACATATTACGCAGGATGTTAAAGGTTGTCAGCAGGGTAAGCAACGTGCCACTTAACCAGCTTGTTAATATTCTGGTCGACAGGCACATGGACTCATGTGAAAAATGGGCCAAATCCATTTTATCTAACTCACACCACCCTCTTCACTCACAACTCTCCCCTTGCATCTCATCAGGCAGAACCAGAAGCCTATATAGAAAACTATATGCTCGCACCAGCAAGTACAAAAACTCAACCATACCCTACTTAGCTCGTGTTCTGTGCGATAAAGAAAGCATTAGGCGTGACACCTATAATTCATTAAATAGTCAGTAGTACAACTGGACCTCGTCTTTCCAACTCATATCATTTATAGGTACAACATTTTCTTTCTTTCTTTTCCTTTTCTCTCTCTCTCTCTTTTTTCCGTTATGTGCTGCTTTGTTTCTTTCTCTCGCTTACGCCAGTAAATATGACAGCACCTACTTTTCTAACACCTTCAAACACTGTTCAGCTTTACCTTTGCTACCGACATGCCAATGTGTTGTTGTCATAATGAACTGAGATTTCCTTAATCTATGTAGAATTCTATTTATTGATAATGTACTAACTGGATGCAATACTGTAGTAAAAATGCTGAGAATTCCATTCTGTATCACAAATACTGTTTTGGAATAAAGCAAATTATTATTATTATTATTATTATTATTAAGAGTTTGAAAGTTCTGGTTGTCGATTTTCTGTAAGGATGAAACTTAAGAAACTTGATTTCCGAAAGAGTCATATGTGCGCAGCCTTAAGAAGAAATTCCGCGGCTATATGGTCAACCAACACTAATGATTTTCCTCTATCAATGTGAGCTATAAGAAGTTAGCAACCAGCCATAGACAACCATAGAGAAGCACGCAATATTCCTTCACTGATAATACGATTATTTCTAATTTACCGATGGTGTCAATCAGGAATCAACAATATCATCAATCTTATTCAATTTAATTACCAATGGATAAGAATCGACTGCGATGCTTCAGGAGGATCAACTTGTTACCACCAAGAGTCTTGTTGATGATCTCCAGTAACCATATGATGTAGTCTTTTCAATACCATGAGGTCAAAAGCAAGATGATGTTGCAGAGTTGGTTTATCCATCCCACCCAACTCATCGTTTCCAAAGCCAATGAATTTATCATATCACTAGTTTCAAAAGAAGATTCACTACTGATGAAACCACAACGCCGATACAAAAGGCTCTTTTTGCTTTTACCGGCTTGCATCATCTTTAGTGCATACCGGATACCTACCTATTGAACAAAGAGACTGTGCACTGTGCCGAAAATCTCTCCATTCAACCTTGCCGTCTCTAAAGATGGAAGACCTGAAGAGATGAGATTTTGAAGCATGAAGTCTTTGTTTTCTCTTGCTGGTGTTAAACAGCAGAACATGATATACTATAATAGAGCCAGCCAGATGTAGAGTGTAAGGTTAGACGACATATATAGGCTATCGGCCATCTTCCACCTTCTAAAATATTTCACTAACTGTCATCTAATTATTCTGTCTACCACACACTTTTCGTTCAGATAAAGTTTCATTACGCATTACGTTCCTTTATTTCGCGGGTGGTACCTTGAAGTGAACACATTTCGTGTAAAGTTATAAGTTGTTACGCTATTCCGTTTATTGAAGATTGTGCAAATTTCTACATCATGGATGTTGATATGGACAGTAAAACAACTACAACTATTTGCTGAATCTCGTTAAAACAAAATATCACGAACTTGTAATTTACGGCATAAATAGTTCAAAGATAATTTGCAGTTGGGCAGAAATCAGGTGTTCAAAATGTTATTGGATTTGTGGAGATTTTGGATTAATTTCACTTTTGTCACGAACTAACATCAGTTACAGAGATAACCGAAAACCAATGAGCACTGGGCAGCTGTCTCGTGCTATCCTAGGACTCCTCAACAGTGCGCACCCACGACTTCACCAGAGATCATCGAACCCGGGATCCTTAGCTTACGACACCAAACTCGTTGACTATTCAGCCATTTGGGCTGGAATTCAGTTACCCGTGAATTTTTATTCTGTCATTTTATTCTGTGATACAACGCTGCCCTTGCCAATGCCTCCAATAATCGTTCACTTCACCTTGACATGGTGGACTCCACTGGTCACGACTTCCCACTGAGGTTTCAGGAAATTCATCCAGTAGCTGTATTCAGTGAGCTGGCGATTACTATTCAGATTAAAGGATTTTTGGGATGAAGTCGTTGCTCGTTGAAGACATCGGTGAGGGTAGCGCTGTATCACGAGTTGACAAAATCAGAATCCACGGGTCACTGAATCCCAGCGACTGAATGGTCCCGGGGGGGCCTCGGTCACCTAACCTGAAGTTCCTAGGTCCGATTCCTAGCGGGATCGCGGGTGCGCACTGATGAAGAGCCCTAAAAAGGAATGAAACAGCTTTTCAGCTCTCCCTGGTTTTCATTGATATTTCTAACTTATGTTGGTTTGTGACGAAAATGTGACTGTTGAAAGAAGAGTAAGGTGGTCTGAACAGATTCGGTTGTCTGAGCTGAGTCAAACCCTGTACACCGATGATGAGCTCGACCTCAAACGAGCAAAACGGCCACCCGGTATGTTTAGATCACTTTGATTTGGCTAGTTGGTTGACAGATGTAAGTGGTATGCAACTAACTACTGATCTCAATCTATCAGTAGTATATAGTGTGATGATTTGTAAGCTTTACATTTCCAATGTCATCTTCTATTCCTTCTTAGAATATGATAACCATGATTATAATTCACATATATTCACAAACAAGATACTTCATTATGACAGTGTCAGTTTAGACATTTTAGTTAGGAAAAGAAAAAACCACGCAAAAAACAGAGAGTGGGTTTTTTTTTTAAAAGAAGGAAATTTCATCACGTCATAAAGTATTACCTACCTTTCTTAATAATGTTGTCGTCAGATGGCTGAGATGAATTGTTTGCCCCAGTAGTAACTTGTTTATTGGTTGTATTCGACAGTGTTTTACAATTTCGTAACAAAGCAGGCGAGGACATAATTACAGACGACTGATTCTGTCCATATCCTCCTGAGGCCATAGTAACTGATTCCATTAAATCTGGAAGTAGTGTATACTTAGAAGAGAGAAAATTGTAAAAAAACAATACCAATGAAGACAATACAGTAAACTCTAAAAAGTATGTTTAACAAAAATGAAAATCTAAAAAAAGGATTGACAAAAAAGTCTATAAAACATTTTCTTACACCAAGAATGGTATATACAAATTGACCTACAGTTGACTGAACAAATGGATAGATAAATGCAACTATCGAGAGTCTTTGAATTCCTTATTATTTGGTACTGTCATAAAAAGAAAGATCATCAGAGACCCTAATCAGGGTTCTTAATAAGGTTGGAATTAGGTTAGCATTTAAAGCAGCCAGCTCACTTTAGCACAAACTATATTGGCCTAAGGACCTCTGTTAGATCCAATTAGGAAAAAATAATATAATTTACCAATTGGTATATAATAACTCTAAGGTCAATTTCATAGGTCAAACTACTAGGTCATATATAGCAAGTCAGGAAGTTGTCGGAATACACTGATATGCTAATGAGCAATAAATTATGCTCGAAACATCATCATCCTGTTATTAATACTGTATCACTGTGTGTTTTGTGCCAAATAAACTTAACTAATATGGAATTGAATTCTTCCACAGTGGTCAAATTCTACTCTGATATCCCCATGATTGTTGAACAAAGTGCCCAGTTAGCTAGACAACTGAGAACAGTATGACCGACCAGTGAACATTAGAATAACTGCATACTAGCCTATGTTGCCACATTGGATCAGTAAACAGTGAAACGAATGAAATCCTCCATGCAATCAAAAAAATCCCTACAAAACCAATACTTAAAAAAAGAATATATATATGCTGCAAGATCTTAGGCCGTATACAACTAACTAAACGCTACAAATTAACTTAGTACTACATAATAAGGTCTGCAAGCATTTGTTCTGGTTGCCTCTAATTATTTATTATTGTTCCCTTGGGTTCCTAGTGAGACATATGGCTTCAACTGCACGTCTCCACTCGCTTCTGTCTTCTGCTGTACTTTTCACCTGCACCATCCTGTTTCAACTCCTCTTCACACGATCTCCTCCATGTCACACTCGTCGCTTCCCTTTCGGGTTCCACTCGAGCTATGGCCTGATGCGCGATGTCACCCAGCGGCCTCCTCAGCGGGTGTCCGAATCCATCTCCACTTTCTCCTGCATATTTGTTGGGCGATTGGTTCTTGTTTTCCTTGTTCCCATAGTTTCTTGTTGGTGACTCTTTCCGGCCATCTGATCTTCAGTATAGAGCGAAGACAGTTGTTGATAAAGGTCTGCAACAGGCTGTTGGAAATATTCTTTGTGACCCGCCAAGTTTCTGATCCGTATAGAAGAACTGACTGACTTGACGTTTGTATTGAAAATCCGAATTTTGTTGTTGATGCTGAGTGACGAAGATTTCCAGATTGGTTTCAGGTTGATGAATGTGTTTCTCGCCTTCCCGATTCTCGATTTGACATCCTCGTCCGTTCCTCCTGTAGTTGAGACAATGCTCCCTAGTTAAGTGAATGAAGTAACCTCTTTCAAATCCCTCTCGTTGATGGTGATTGGCGCTGGATGTTGCTGTTGTTGTTGTTGTTGGTTGGTTGGTTATTTTCATAACCTCCGTCTTGTCTATGTTCACCTGGAGTCCTGTGTTTGCTGCTTCTTCGACCAGTTTCGTCTGTTTTCGCTTGTGAGTCTTCGATTTTGTGTGACATCAAACATGAGTCATCCACGCGCGAAATCCAGGTCTTCTAGGTTCTTCATGTCGGTCCAGGATATCCCTGTCTTCTCGTTTCCCACCGTCTGACGCATAATCCAGTCCACCACAATTAGGAATATCATTGGTGATAATAAACACCCTTGTCTGACTCCTGTGTTTACTCCAAACGACTTGCTGAGTTTTCCGTTGTGGATCACTTGACATGTGCCGTTGTCGTACAGCTGTTGAATAAGGTTGATGAATATTTGGAGTACGCCGTAGTACTCGAGTAGTCTCCAAATTACTTCATGGTGAACTCTGTTGAAGGCCTTCTCAAAGTCTATGAAGGAAGTTGAGGTAGAGGTTTGATTGACATTTCATGCTTCGTTCGATGATGATGCGTTGCCTTCGGGTTGCCTCTAAGCTGTGTATGAATTACATCGAGAGGCAGAGAATATACATAGGCTGATACTATACCTTGAGGTAGTTCCGCCTTTCATTTTGCTCTTGATAATTCAATCGTAGCACAACTAAGTTAAGATTTTATCATGGTTGCAAATATTACAAAGAACCCAAAAACTTAATAATAATACACTAGGGGTTACTTACTATGCCACATATAAAGTTACTTAATCATTGAGTGATTCAAAAAATAACGATGATGAAGGACAAGAAGCATCTCTGAATTCACTACCTTGAAAACAAATGATTTATTCGTATGGTGCGAAAGAGAATACAGTTTAGTAGTGAACACAGATTGATACTAAACACTTGAACACCTCACCAATCCACAAGTAATCCTAAGCTGATAAAACATCAAACTCTGACTCATCCATCCGGACATAAAGACTTTCACAGAACTATCATTGTAGGTTTCATCATCTGAATAACAGTTGTTATAACAAATCCTTTGACTAACCGTAGTCTATATACCTTTGAATGAAATGTTGAAACCAGTTGACTCTTTACACACGTCTTAACTAACCAGCACATCTTCATGATTTATGACAACCTTCACAATGTGATTCTCGACGTTCTGGTTAGATACAGCCAATACCAACAACAATAGTGACGTCAACCAAAGTGAATGTAGGGGCAGTTATTCTGCCATGGTAATACACAGCAATGAGAAGATAATATGACGTGGATTGGTGAAGATTTAAACCTACAAATGATTAGACCTACTGACCGAATGAATGGAAAACTGCTCGTAGTGAGAGATGATGATCCTTACAAAACAGAACTATGATAAAACAGTTAGTGAACGTTCCCAGTACTTCAGCGTTTTTGTTAATGACCTGTATGTTAGGGAACTATTTGAAAAACGGGAAGTTCTGAATAGCTGTTTCGTCTCAGTTTGATACTCCCCACTCACCAACCTATGACAATGGCTGGCGGTTGTGCTATATTAATTGCGAATTGGCAGAAATTGGAATACATGGGCTTTTTGATCAGATCGCAGTGGTTAGAAAATGGTCAACGAGCTCTTCTTATAACCGGAAGCTCCTGAGAGTTTAAACCCTAGTGAGTACATCCTATTGTCAAGCACTCCTTAGTTTCCCCAGGGTTCTCTAACCCATGTGAGATCGTGATCAAACCGGTAACTAACCAAATCCCTGCAAACCAAAATTTGATTATTTCTATATATATTCGTAAACAAAACTAGATAAGCATTTAAACGTTACGCTACACTACCATTCCGATGCTTTTATGTGATATATGCTAATTAGTTTCAGAACTAAAAAACTGCATGACTGCGGAAATGTGTTATGTAACATTGGATGTAGAAACAAATTAGATTGTTTGTCTGACTTATCCGAAAACAAATGAATAACTAATTAACAAACAGGAAATATGTATATATACAAATATATAACTCTGAACACTTTGGAGTCCAATGGAATAGATAACGGTAGATTACATGATAAACAAATCATTGTTTAATTAGCATATTTTGTAATGCATCCATAAACAAAGATACATGGATCGATAAATATGCTTGATAAAATATTCACTTTCAGAGAAAGTAGATAGTAATGGGAACAAAAGCTGCAGAGTAATAATATCATATGTTTTTTTTATGGGTAGAATCATAAAGATTTTAAATGGGCAGGAAGCCGTAGAGTGGGTTTTGTGTTCGTTGGCATTAATCAGAAAAGAATATCTGCAATGCCGAAGGAATTCATGTCCCCTCTGAGATTTGAACAAACGTCAAAGGCGTGGTTACAGAGCTATTCAGATTTGGAATTACCTTCCTGTAAGACAGTTATGAATACTCAGACTGGTCACTGAGCAGTAAATCATATCATGCGTCTAGTCCTCGGTTTGATGCAGACTGATTTCAAACCTCCAACGACTGGCGTATGAAGCTCACTGGAGCTCACCGGCAGACGTATGGACAAAGGGCTTGTTGGATGTCCTGGATGTCTGGCCCCATTCAAAAAGGCGTATGAACCGAACTCCGGTCACCGGCTGCCAATGGATAGTGGACTCCCTACTCCACTCCTACTGCCTTGTAGGTCACACTTGGTTGTGTAAAGGCTAGAGCTGCACTCTCAAACAAAAGGCCGAGCGATTCTGGGGACATCACTCGTACCAAATTCCCATGAAACTTCATGAACTCTGATGTTCATGAAGCCGGCTCATCCTCCCGTAGGAGATAGCCGAAGTAAAGTAAAGTAAGACTGAATTCTATCGGTGACATTTGCGATGTGACAATGTCTCTGACTACAGCACTGGGTGATACCAGTTCGAATCTCAGAGCGGACATGAGTTCCTTCAGGACTGCAGATAAGTCTTTCTGACAAATGACAGCAAACACGAAACCTAAGTCAGTCTGGGCTTCCTGGCGATTGCCTCCAACCGTCTAACATCAATTCAAACTGCACCCCGATGGGGAGGCACCTAGCATGGTAACGAAATTGTGAACTTGACTGATAGAGTTCATCCTGCACCAAACCAAGAACTGAACGCATGGCACTAGTTATTACCTAATGATTGACCACAGCGATCATAAAGATTATGAAATAAAATGAAATGCAGACTAAAATTTTGCATCCTGAAAACCTGTACTTGGTTGAAGCAGTGATAATTATTTAGCTCAGAATTGCAGAAAAAAAGGAAACAAGTGGGACTTTACTGAATCTTCAACGATCCTTACCCTAATATTATCACTGTTATTCGTTCCTTGCACAAAAATCATCATTGTAGACAGTCCTCTGTAGTCAACTCTTACCTGGCTAACCACAAGCTTCCATTTTTTCTACACATGATCTCCTCCATGTCCCTATCGGGCTCCTTATTCATCGCTTTCTGTGCGGGTTCCACTCAACGGTCTGGATGGAATCCCACCTGAATGTCTCCTTTGATTAAATATACTACATGCTATAAACTAATCAGATTAAAGACGCAACGTTCGCATCATTATGGCACACTGTCATGGACTTTGAGGTGTAACATGAAGTATACACAGTTTAAAACTAAAAAGTCAAGAGCAATAACCAACAAAATTAATATTTATCAAAGTGGTTTCACATCAGCTAAAGAAACGTGGGAAAACACATAAATCAGACAGTTATTTTATCCTAAGAGCATCAGTTTAAAGATACCACTGTTTAAACACTAGTTAATTTTCAATATACCTTGAAGTTTTCAAGAGTGAGTTTGTAGAGATTTCGTTTGTTTCAGGTTTAACACCACAGACTGATATGAGTTAGAGAGCCATTAAAAACCAAGGAGTACTGGATATCTGTTTGTCCTAGTTTCGGACGCATGGGCAGTACGCTTGGATTCGAACCCCGGTGGGTGTGTAATGCCGTAGAGTACCAGACTATGACGTAACAGCTGTCCAGTGGTTTAGTGCTTCTCTAACTGATATCAATCCGTGACCAAAACTTATTTACTTCAAGTATCACTTCATCATATTGTTACTATCCATGAATCGATTAATAAAACCATGGAATCGATAAGTGTCAACTGATCAATATTCAGTCAAATAGTTCGTAAAAAAAATAATTGATTGAATTTTTCGAATTATATTTGCCTAAATCACAAAATCTTATGCCTCTAGTATAAAAAGGTGTTTAATTATATGGCAAACTCGTAGACTATTCAGTCAATGGGACCTGACTCAATGGCCGATGGGTTCTAACCTCTACCAATCTGCAATTTTAGCGCGAGCACTAGCCAATGTCATCGGTGAGCATTGGTCCTCACTCCTGATAGGATGGAATCCACACTGCTGACAATTTTTCATTGAAACTCCAGAAAACTCCGTCCTGTCGCCAATCACATTAATTTTCAAGAATTTGACTAGTGGTCGCGCCAAAGCCATAAATTAGTAAATGTTAGAATTCATAGGTGATTGAGTCGGTTCTCCAGTGGCTGAATGATCGACAAGCATATCTTGTAGCCGGAAGGTCCTGGGCTCGAACACTGTCAGTGGGTGCGTACTGCCGATGATTCCCAAACTAGGATAAACCAGCTGTTCAGTAAGTACTCCTTGTTGGTTTTCAATGGTCCTCTAACTGATATTAATCCGTGGTCAAACTGGAAAAACAAATCAACTTTTGAAAATGTAATTATATGGTTCAATTATCCGTGACTTTCACGATAACATGAACTGTAATACACATGTACAATAAGCCTGGGTGATTTGAATCATGAGAGAATATACTTTTACACAACTATAATCTCATAAAGAAAATATACGTTGAAGTGTGAGTGTGTATCCCCCATTTCAGACATTATTGGATTTACATTCAGTTAATAGGGTATTACCCGGTCTACATAAAAAAGTTAATTCATTAACACAGATCAATTACAAAGCAACCTTTCAAATGTTCATGATTTTAGGTAACAAAATCAGAAACAACCAAACATATCTAAGTAGTCAAAGTATTATGGGTACCATTTGTAGTTACTGGGATAAAAGAGCTTTAAAAATTGCCTATTTGTAGAATATATTATTAAGAAATCGAATGCGTGACGAAAACCCTACAGTATGTTATCTATCCTGTTCAATAATATTATTAGAGAAAATAATGTGTTCATACAATGCTTCGATGGTTCACTAGTAGAATATTCGCCAAACACCAATATTGGTCCGGGGTTCGACTCCCGACCGATTCAATCCTAAGCCTCGCACAGACAGTAGTAAGACCCACAAAGAAGAAAGATTATACGTGAGGCTAGGAATCTCACTCCGTAAGAAATAAACACCATTGCTGCTGAAACTTCAAAGCTGAAGCTTGAAGTCCTATATTCCACTCAGAACACAATAGAATGAAGAAAATGCGAAGTCAATAAGCAGATAAACATATCATTAATTTAAGGATTTGTATAAAAATGAATCAATTCACCTTGGCACGCACTGCGAACACCATAGAAACAAGAATACGAAATTTGAAGGAAGCCATAATGAATAAGCATGTGTGTGAAAGAGACAGAATAATTTAATGCGAATACTAGTGAAGATGTTCCGGACTTTGATGATTCCTTCTCCACACTCGAAGGCCCACAGGCAAAAACAGACATATTGGCAGAAGAACCAGCGAAGACAAAACTTCAAGTGAACATAGAGAAGACAGAGGTGATGAAGATAACCAACCAATAACAACAACAACAAGCACCAATCACACTACCCACGAAAGAAATTTCAACGAGGTTACTTCTTTCACCTATTTGAGCAGCATCGTCTCAGCTGCAGGCAACAAGGATGAGGATATCAAAACCAGGATCGGAAAAACAAGACGGGTATTTATTATTCTGAAATCACTCTGGAAATCTGCTGAAGTCAGCATAAGGAACAACACTAATGTCAAGTCTGTGCTTCTGTATAGTTCAGAGCCACGATAAGCATTTCCAACAAGCTACTGCGGACATTTACCATCAGATGCCTCTGTCCCATACTAAAAAGCGTAGAGCTAAAAAGGACACGCAAAAAGAAACTTTGGCAGGCAACGGACCAATCAAGTACCCATCGCCCAACAAATATGCCTAAGGATATGGAGATGAATTGGACAAATGCTGAGAAGACCGTTGAGTGGCATCATACACCAGGCAGGAAATCGAATGAGACCTAAATGTGAATCGAGGAGTTAGGCAGCCAAGGGTGAGATTGAGAAGATCGTGTGAGGAAGAGATGAAAGTCGGCGATAAATTGTTAAGCCAGATAAGGAGGGCTTTAGAGAACAGGATAAAATGGAGATGTACTGTTGAATTCCTATGTTCCACTTGGAACACAAGCGAATGCAAGTCGAAAATCCACAGAGCAACATAATAAATGCAGCAACGAATGATAAACACATGGTCACTTCGTGTATACAGCACGATATTAGAAATAGTCAGAAAGTATATAGAAAGACAGCAACATAACAAAACAAATATGGTGGCAAAATAATCCTTCAAAACACATAACACATAACATTCATCACACAATTGACATACAAGATTAGACTGACAATCATTGTAGTGACATGCTCCTGAAATTCCATTTTGTTTTTCGAAACTTGGATTTGTTGATATCCGTTGACGTTTAGTCATAATATCTGAAAAGAGAAGAAATAAAATACTTTCAGTTAAAGAGAAAATATGATGGAAATATTTTGTGAAAAAAAGGCACACAAAGTTGCACAGGTTTTAACTTGGCAATATTCGAAATCCTGTAAATGACCATTCTTTCATCTCTCAAAGGTACTTAAGGATCAAGGGGAAATCTTCAGACGAAGAAGAAGGTAAGAAGGTAACATGCAAAATAGAACACACTTTAAGTAACTGACTGGATATGGTGGCAAATCTAGACAGCATTTATCTAAAACTAATCGAAATCTTTCAATCAGTTTAGACATTACACTATATGAAGTGAAAACGAAGCGAACTGATGCTTGGATGTACTTTTATTCCCTTCAGTTCCGAGTGGAACACAGGGCTTCAAGCTTCAGTTTCGAAGTTTCAGTAGCAGGGGTGTTTTAAACGGGATAAGGTTGCTAGCCTCAGGCTCACCATCTTTTCTTTATCGGGCTTACAACCAGCAAATGGAGGTAAAGGTGTACACCGGCTGGGAATCGAACTCCAGACCATATACATAAATGATGGTACTAGTAGGTGTTAAGAGTTGATTCTCTGGGAAACCAGTTTGACAGCACCATGTTGTCTTCTGATAGATACTCTTAATGGCTTGCATTAAATACGCTGTTAAGAATCTAGAGAAAAGGGGAACTGGTAGATCACCACTTTAAATATATTATATTCTTTCACGTTCGCAGTGGAACATTTAGTTTCAAGCTTCAGCTTTGAAGTTTTAGTAGCAGCGATGATTATCTTTACGGAGTGGGGTTGCTAGTATCATGTCCAACCTTCTCTCTTCACCAGTCTTATGACCGGTTTAGGAAGTTAAAGGAGCAAGTCGGCCAGGGATCGAACCCTGGACCATCTGAGTAGTTGGTGAGCATTCTACCGCTGAGCTACAAACGCACAATACCCTTATCGAATTTAACTGGTTAGAGTATTTAAATACTCAAATGTTAAAAAATGAAATAATAACCGAACAATGAAAGTATTCCCATGAAGAAATACTATAGGTTGATGCTTCGGTGTTTTAAATCAGATATTGTTAGTCGGTGGTTCAATGGTAGAATGCTCGCCAACTAATCACTCGGTTCGATTTCGATTCCCGATAGACACAACCCTTAAATTCCCCTTTTTTCTACCACTCAGTAGTAAGCCCAGGAAAGAAGGGAAGCTAGTAACCCTAGCCCCCTTCGACAACCAAAACACCACTGGTACTGCAACTTTAAAGCTTGAAACTCTGTGTTCCACTCGAAACGCAAGCGAATGTACAAAAAAGGTTATACATAAAAGTCTACGGAACATAAAACCATTACATAAAAGTATAAACATTATCGTAACCGAAAATTTTTTTAAAAAAACATTTTAATTTACTACGAAACATATTACTCAACAACTAACGAATTGAAATAGGACTGCAGATACGCCTTTCTGACGAGTGCTAACAAACACGAGACCTAGGTTCGAGGCTTCCTGCTGATTGTCCCCAACCATCTAACAACAATTTCGAGTATACCAATGATGGCGAATCGACTAGCATCGTGACCGCATTTCAAACTTCACTGATAGAATTCAGTCTATATCAAACGAAAGACTAAGACGCATGGACGTTAATTACGTTATAATGTACAACCTAAGATACCATTATACTTTGTGAGTAGACGATTCAAACACTATAAGGTATGAGACCTATCTTTAGTTGTTCTTTTTCTCATGACCAAGATATGTTGTTTTTACTAACTCTCTCTATAGGTTATTTACATGCGAATTCAATTACAGCCGTAACCTAACCAAGTACACACACACACGAGCACTGTATAGCATATGACATTCAGCTGAAAGTAAACCGTATAATATATTGCTAAGTTATTCAAATTACACATTTGAATAAATGTGTATCCAAATAATAAGTATACTCATAATCCTAGGTCTTTTAACAAATGAATAACTTAGCTACATGCCGTTTACTTTCAGTTTAATATAATATTTCTACTAATTCACATAGTAAACATGACACAAATAATACACAAATATCACACATAAGTAAACACATACGCTACATACACAATTAATTGACAAACACAATTGTAATATATGGTATTAATATTAGCATTATTTTTATCTAGTAAAATTATTGTTCAACTATAACAATAACAGGCTATTTTATGAATATAGCCTATGTGAAAAAATACACATGAACTCGTTTAGATGTAACCACACATACACCCAATGGTCATGAAGTTCATTATTAAAAGTAACTGTAACCAACATTTGTATATTCTAATGTGCCTGACTTTTTTTAAAATAACTTTCTAGTTGAACAATGGCATTTAAATTTAGGATCCAGCATAAAACAGACATTACTCGACCGACACAAGTCAGAATTTTTGTTAGCTATGGTAAATTCAGCTGTTCCTGTGGTTCAAGTTATTTACAGTGTACGATTAGGCAGGTTCGTCTATGAGTTCGAAAACATTCACCAGCTTGGTTCACCAGTAAGGAGGGAAATTAAATGCATTTTTTTTCTTCACGTTCCCCAGTGGAACATAGGGCTTCAAGCGAGTGGCTTGAAGTTTATGTAGCAGTGTTTATTTTACAGGATGGGGTTGCTAGACTCATGCCCAACCTTCCCTCTTTACCAGCATTATTTCTGGCTCAACGAGGTGAAGGAGTGCGTCGTCGGCCGGGGATCGAACCCCGGACCATGTGCATGGTCGGCGAGCGTTCATACTCTGTTCCTACTGAGGACAAACTTGGATTAATGATTCTTCTTCTCACTGAGAGTGCCCCTTCTCCTTGTCCTTTTTTGATTTTTTTTCTTTTGTTTTGCTTTTTATCACAATTATTGTTATTATTATGCATTGTAATTTATACCCTTCATTCAAACATGCTCTCAATACAATCGAATTTCCCATTTATACTATCCAGAATTATATATAAGCTGAGATTTTGTAAACTCTGGTTTAATAATATTTTGATAAAGCTATTAGCATTAAATAGCGAAACGTCAATAATAAACAACATCGTTTTTTTTCATTTATTGGGAAATACAAAAAACCTTTATTATAATGAATCCGGAATTATTATTATTATTAGTGATATTATCTCTTTTGTCAATATAGAGCTCCGCCTATTTCATTTCATTCACATAGTGGTTATTTCATGATGAACTCTACTCATTGCAGTCTCACTACTATCGCCTCTTTAATACATACTACTTTGTACTAGTCACTCACTCAATCACTCACTCACCTGACACCTTTTATAACCTCCAACGGACTGGCGTCAGTGGCACAACGGTTAGGACGCTCACCGACCATGCACATGGTCCGGCATTCGATCCCCGGCCACAGACGCGCTCCTTTACCTCGCTAAGCCAGTAATAAAGCTGGTAAAGAGTAAAGGTTGGGCATGAGGCTAGGGGTTGCTAGCCTGTAAAAATAAACATTGCTACAGAAACTCCAAGTCTCTAGCTTGAAGCCCTATGTTCCACTGGGAACCGACTTTTCAATTTTTCCTACCCCACATTCTACGAATCTGTTATGACTAATCACCACCACCATTGTCTCCCATTTCACAATATTTTGTAATCGATTTCTAACTAGCACATTTGTCACACAAATGATATTTATTTACTTTTTACTTTCTTCTCTTGCTTTGTGTGCTACATGGAGTGTGGCGACTTGAACTGCTACACATCAGTGCAAAGTTCTATGTCGAAAACAGACAGACAAAATGACTTAGGATAAAACGGTAACATAAATGAAACTTCTTCACCGTAGGTACAGTTAATAGTAACTTCCTTCAAAATTCCAAGTCGCTTGTAATTATTACTAAAATAATTCTTAAGTATTCAGAATGATTAACAGTTCACAAACAAAGCTATGAAATTAAAACTTCTTTAAGAACAAGACATGAATAGGGAACTTCAACAGATAGTAAAGCTAATTATGAAATCAGAAAACATACCTAATCTTTCCATGAGACGTGAAAAACTTTCTTTTAAATTATGAGCACTTCCATGGAAACGATTTGCATTCATACTGCGTCGACCATCTGTAGGCTGAAGTGTTCGAAATTTATCTTTATCAGTTTGTACTGGTGGAATTTTAGCATGTGATGTAGACGGTGTAGGATGATAATCTGTAGCCGCTGAGAAATCCACCGAATTAGGAGACGGTTGAGAGAAGGAAATCTTTTTCTCTGCTGAATTTGAATCCGTAGGTTGTGATGATTCAAAATTCTCCTAATGAAGGATATTTAAAAGTTTTAGTTAAAAGTTTAAAACTCATAATGCATTTGACTTTAGACGTTTAGAACAAAACTAAGCAAGTATCATGGAAAAAACAATAGAATAATACATGACACTCAAAAACCATGCGGAGATCTGTGCAGGCAGTTCTATCAGCCTCACACACATACAACCTCAATATCGACATCATATGCTTCATGTAGTCACAGCTAACCAGTTTGAAACAAAAAATGTTTGACCAAGTCAGCTTTATTGTCAGTATTTAGCGCTAAATAAGTGTGGGTTTAAATAAAAACACCTTGTACAGGCTGACTGGTAATTTTTAGCAACCGATAAAACGATACACACGTATGAAACATATACTGGTTGAAAAATCTTCCTCAAGACTTTTAAACTGTTACTAGATGGTTGGAGGAAGTCGACATGACATTAGCTACTACCTAGAGTCCTAACTCAAAGACTTGTAAGCAAAAACCAAAGAAGAGGCAGAGAAAACAGGACTCCAGGTGAACACAGAGAAGACGGAGGTGATGAAGATAACCAACGGACCGCAACAACTACAACCAACACCAATCACCATCAACGGGAGAGATTTAACAAAGGTTGCCTCCTTCACTTATCTGGGAAGCATCGTTTCAACTACAGACGGAACGGACGAAGATGTCAAAGCCAGCCAGCCAGAATCGGAAAGGCAAGATACGCCTTCATCAATCTGAAACCAGTTTGGAAATCTTCTGCGCTCAGTCGGCATAAGGAACATGATTCGGATTTCCAACACCAATGTGAAGTCGGTCCTTCTTTACGGGTCAAAAACTTGCACTGCGTGTCAAGAAAAGGATTTCCAACAGGTTGCAAACTTTTATCAGTAGCTGCCTTCGCTGGCTCCATACTGGAGATCAAATGACAGGCCAGAGAGAATAAGTAACAAGAAACTCTGGCTGAGAACAAACCAACCAAGAGCTGATCGCTCAACAAATATGTAGGAGAAAATGGAGATGGATCGGGCATACATTGAGGAGGCCGTCGAATGACATCGCACGCCAGGCTCTCGAGTGGAATCCCAATGGGAGAGATGTGCATAGAAATGGGAGATCGTGTGAGGAAAAGATAAGAGAGTTTGGTCAATCGTGGACCCAGCTGAAGAGGATGGCAGAAAACAGAACAAAGTGGAGGCGTTTTGTTAGCCCTATGTTCCACTTGGAACGCAAGGGAATAATAATAATAGAGTCCAATGAAAAAGTGTGTTTGTGTATTTCAGACTATTAGAATCACAAATCACATACACAATGTTGACTATGTATCAAAATGACTGAACAATAGCCAGCTTCCATGAAGATGGAAATAAAAAAATAGACCCGTTACGCCATTAACTTACGATCTTAAAAATACATCACATTGTGAAATGATGAGATAAACCTTAGCTACTACACCACGCTGACAATTTAATAAGCCTCAAATACAGCATACATTCAACAAAACCACCGAAATCGAAGTCTAAGCATCAAACGTGCAACTAATGGATTACAAAAGCGCATTATACAAAAGCCACTGCAGCAGTTACACTATTATCATTTATTCCTGCCAGTCCAAGTGGAACATATAACGCTTCAACGGCAAATTATCGTTGAAATCAGTTCTCTAACATCAGTTTCAATCGCCAACTACTGTCCACAAGCTTTTATTTTCCATGCAAAAAATGATCTCCATGTCATAGTCAACATTATCGAAAGACTTTCCAGATTCGATCAAGATGAGGAAAAGAGTTGACTCTGTTCGAAAATGGTGTGCACTGTTGCACTGTTGGAATTACGCTGTTTTTGGAGGGAGGAGTATGACATCTCGAGCAGCTTCTGCTCTCTCCATGAAGAGGCCGCTTAACAATTTGCTTCGGGGGAATAGGAGGACGAAACCGCGCCAGTTCTTGCATAAGCTGAAGTTTAGCAAAGTAGCTTTTCTTTAAATCAGCAAACGACTTTCTTCTTTCTGAAGTAGCAGTTTGAGTGTGTCCACAGAGGTCTATGGGTTCGTTATCTAGAGCTTCTAGAGGGATTCCATCTAGTCCTACTGCTTTTAAAGCTTTTGATAATGCTGCAATCACTCACTGATCCATAATACACGCCAATACTTCTAACTTGGGTATGAAACTAGGAGAGGTGCTGTTAGAAAGTATGTCAGCTAGTTTATATCCTTACCTATATACATACCTTGCGTCGGTGGCGCAGAGGTAGAATGCTCGCCAGCCAATCAGGTGGTCCGTGGTTTGATCCTCTGCCAACGCACTCCTAAACCTCACTTAGCTAGTAATAAGCCAGGCAAAGAGGGAAGGTTGGGCGTGAGACTAGCAATCCCATCCTGTAAAAATAAACACCACTGCTACCGAAACTTCAAGACTTTAGCTTGAAGCCCAATGTTCCAACGGGAACGCAAAGGAATAGAATAATAAAAATAATAATGCATAAATACCCTAGTCAAATCACTTCCAGAAGTCAAACCGAAAATAAAGAGAAGGGAAATGTAGTAAGGTGAGAGATCCCCTTTGAAGTGACATAGGGAACAATGAGAATACTTAGCTATCCCCATATTATTATTATTTGTCCACCTACATCTAGTGAAAAGAACAACACTATTGTGGTGAGAGCTGGCTGCTAGCCAAATCCGTAGATAGTAATTTACGTCAATGTTTACGTCCTCAATAATGGTCGTGAGAAAAATATGAACAAAGACTGATTCAACAACCAACCACAGCAGACTTTGCGTAGGCGGATACAGTTAGCATATAGATGATGTGACATTCAAGAAACAGTCACAAAGAGATGAAAGACTAACTTTCAGTGAGAAACAACCAATCAGAAGATTGTTTTTTTCTGCTAACAATAATCTATAATAATGTACATGAAAAGCTATAAATATGTGTTGATTTCCTTAATAAACGATCTGTTGCCTGACCCTTGTCTTCTGTTGTTACACTATTACTAAAACCTCAAAACTTGAAGCCTCATGCCCCGCTAGGAGGGCAAAGGAATGAGAAAAAAATGGGAATATTAACGATGATACGATAATAACCTTTTATGGGGAAGAATGAAGCAACTGACATTTGCGTAATGGATTCAAACCTCAGCGCAGAATAAATTTGCACTACTATTTTACCACTTTGTTTGGTTGCACAAAAATGCATTTAAATTGTGTTAATTGGTTGACCAAATGGAATTCTAATTACTTAGCGACGACGAACACCTCCCACAACAATCAAAAATGCAACACACAAGCTGGATGGAATGCATAAACCTATGCCTAACAACGTACTTCCAATTCAACGGCCAAATATATGAACAAGTCAAAGGAACACCCATGGGATCGCCAATATCATGTTTGATTGCAGAAGCAGTGATGCAAAGGCTCGAAAACATAATCCTACCAAAGATCAAACCAAAAATTTGGATACGTTACGTAGACGACACATTTGTAATAATCAAAAGAAACGAGTTAGATAAAACTCACAACTTAATAAACAACGTCTTCAACGACATCAAATTCACAAGAGAAGAGGAATCCGAGAACAAAATCCCATTTTTGGACGTCTTAGTCAAGTGAACAACCACAGAGGAATTAGAAACTCAAGTTTATAGAAAATCAACTCACAGACCAAATACTGAATTACAACAGCAACAATCCAATAACACACAAAAGGAATTGCATACAAACACTATTCAAGAAGGCCAGAACTCATTGCAGCACTCCCACCTTAAGGAAAATTGAAGAAAGATATCTCATGGACGTCTTCCAAAAGAATGGATATCCACGGAATTTCATCAAAAGACATATACCCCCAAGCCAACCTATCAAACCAAAAGCCCCCAAGGAAAGCACAAAGAAAATCGCCCTACCATATATAAAGGACATCTCAGAAATCACTGCAAGACTCTTCAAACCTTTAGGAATTGACGTCGCACACAAACCAACAAAATCACTTCACTCAGTTCTATGTCAACCGAAAGACTCAACAACGAAAGAAGATAAAACCAACATCATCTACAAAATAAATTGTAACAACTGCGAAAAACACTACATTGGCCAAAGTGGACGTCCTCTTCGTCTTCGTATCCACGAACATAAACTAGCCGTCAAAAGACATGACATCCACTCCCTCATATCACTACATACAGACAACCACGGACATCAATTCGACTGGGACAATGTTCAAATATTAGACAGAGGAAACAACAAGAATGCTACAGAATTTTTAGAAGCCTGGTATTCCAGTGAATCATCAATCAATAGACACATCGAGATAGACAAAATTTATCAACCGATAAGAAAGAAACCTCACACACAAAGGGTCAAAGTTCAAGTCAAAGAAACAATCAGTTCCAATACAAGTAGCCTAGAAGGTGTGAAAACAAACAAAAACAACCAATCACGTCCAAGATCAACAGGAGTGATGATTAATAAACTCGTGGAGAAATCGAAAAGCTCACTTCAAATTGAAGTATGCGCTGAAGATGTCACCTAGTAGGGTGATGAAAGCTTCGCAAATTAACTATCTAGCTCAGAGAACACAACTACATCAATATATATATGAATTGCCAACAAAATTAGGCATTACAACAATGAAATACCTGACATTGATGATTTCTTTTAGAATTTACAGCGTCTCCTTCAAGATGACCAGAATTGTTCACTTCAGCATTGACCGTCCCACTTTCACCTTCTTCATTAACAGTCATCCCCTCCAAGGGTGATTCAGACGGTAAATGTTGTTGCATTTCTCCACCATTTGATTCTGAAGAAACATCAGGTAGCGGCCTTAAACTACTACTGTCTGTAGTTTCAGGAGTTAATGACTCTGATACAGGTGCTGTTCTCCTATGATGATGACGATGTGTATGTCGATGTGAGACACGTGGTGAAGTGCGATTAGAAAGGCGTCTACTCATTATTTCTGGAGTTAAATTAGCCTGAGAACCAGAAAATTCTTGGCCAAGATCAGCATATTCTGTATCCGATGGAAGTACATCTGTAGACCATGTATCACTGACAGTAGATCGAGTTTCATCTAAACACACAAATAACGTATATAATATTTAATAAGAACCAGACTAATAAGTCGATTAAAAAATCATCAATCATAAAAACAGTAAGTACAGTAAATACCAGCTGATCAGAACATGATTTATTATTAGAAATAAAATTCAACTACATACGTAAAAGACGGGTTTCCATCCACCTATTTGAAATTATTTTCTGATTTTAATTACACCTATGCAACCACAGTTATTAGTTTGGTTAGTTATGTTTTTACGAGTTGATCACCGATTGATATCAGTTAGAGAACCATTGAAACCCAGGGAGTACTGGACAGCTGCTGTTTCAACCTAGTTTTGGGAATCATCGGTAGTACGCACCCACTGGGATTCGAACCCGGGACCTTCCGAGCTTGCCTTGTAACCGGGAGGTCCTGGGAACGAATCCCAGTGGGTGCGTACTGCCGATGATTCCCAAAACTAGGTTGAAACAGCAACTGTCCAGTACTCCCTGGTTTTCAATGATTCTCTAACTGATATCAATCCGTGATCAACTCGTAAAAATATCATTATCTCCTTAAGTTTTGATTGGAAAGTAGGGTTTCAGCAGCACAGCCATTTCACTGCGTTTTTTGCAATCTTTTTAAGCTGCCTCTACGGCTGTTCATAAGCTTTCATTCCCTCCACACACGTGTTCTCCCTAATGTTACCTTCGGACCAAGGCTGAACTAATCATTTACCATATGGCTAATATTCGAAGGCTGACTTCGCGTGTGATGTCACCTAGCTGTCTCCCCAGAGTATCTAATGCATCTCCGTTTCCATTTGCATACTTCTTTGATCGATATGTCCTTGGTCGGTCCATTGCACTGCAAGAGTTTCTTATTGTCTGTCTTTTCAGGTCGGCTAGCCATCTGATCTTCGGTAAAGAGCGAAGGCATCTGTTGGTTTCAAGGCTGTATTAGCGAGTGGAAATGCATTTGGTGACGCGAGCACGAAGTCTTTCTTTGATGCTCATTGCTGCTTGTTATTGTTGACTAGTTATCTTCATAAGCAATATCTTCCCCATGTTCACCTGAAGTCCTATTTTCACTGATTCTTCTGCCAGCTCGTTAGTTTTCGCTTGTATATCTTCGAGTTTCCGTGATATTAGACATAAATCAGCCTCGAAGTCCAGAAGCTTTTAGTCTTCTTGTCGTGTGCAGGCAAAAGGATTTACACAGAGCAATATGGATCTCACAAGATGGACAACCCAAAAATCAAACAGACTTCATCTCAATCTAAAGAAAGCGCAGGTCCCCCCCACAGTTACCTCAGATGACTGAGATAAATAAACACAACCACTAGTTATGCATACGTATTTCAGAGTGAAACTGACTATACAGCAGAGATAAACGAGACATTCAGGGTTAGTTATCAGGAGAAACAGTATATTGGAGACAATTTTAACTTGTAGATAACACATAATTTTCGTTTATCTCTGATGAAAGAAATAATTACACGTATTAATACCAGCTAGGTCAAACGACCACTGTGTATGCGCATTTTACACTATTCACTTACACATTTTTCTGGGTAAACTATGTTAAACTGTTTAGTCCAAGCAAAAGTTCACTTTAAGGTAACCTGTATCCACTTTTGGGTGTGGCTGATTGACCTAAGCAAAAGACTTTTAAACCAGTGAGCCCAGAATTCAAATTTTATTCTACCTACTTAAGGCTGATCAACAGCTTTTATAGGTAGTCTATAGAAAAAATTAAAGTGTATCTGAGGGAGCAGTTACATTGGAAGGACAGAAGAAAGGGCATATCTACGATTTTCTGAACATGTACCAAAAAGCTTATGTCTAAAGGGAACAAATGCTTTAAACAGCGCCATTGCCAGGCATCTCCTTGACACGGGTCATGAGGTGGACGTCAAAAAGTTGTTCAAAATTAGTAATAGGCAAAAAAGCTCAATTCTCCTCAAGTTTGCTGAAGCCATTTCCATCAAGCGCCTGAAACCTGACTTGTGCGTTTAGAAATAAACAGTTATCAGTCTTTCTTTGCCCTAGTAACTGAATATTTTCATCTCTCTTTCATCTGAATGCGTATATATATATATATATAATTACTGTATGCATATATTGATTGATTGATTTTTTGTTGAAAATGAACTCTGTGCAAGCATGTTAAAATAGTTTTTGTAGATATATTTAATAATGTATTTGGCCTGTAAGCAGCTGACGAGAAGGCAACGGAATAAAAGATGGTACCACTTTATTCTGCAAAAACTGTAGTTCTTGCTTTGTTCAGAAACATTTCTCCCGGTAATTGAGTTCTAAATGAGATGAGTATACAGAGATATAGAAATAGGTAGAAAATGGTGTAAGCCAAAGCGAAAACATCCAATTCAAGGTACTTAAAAATGTATAGAAATAAAAATAAGATATTAGATAAAACAGAATAAATATAAAATAAGAGTACAGAAAGGTTGTTAGAATTTTCAAGATGGTAAAAACAAGCGATAATACTTCAGCCTATGGGTATTGAGAGAATTTGGATCAATGTCAATGTACATTTTATCACAAACCACAAAGAGTTATAGAATTGGAGAATAGTAGGATCCATTACACAGTTATCTCCCCCCGCAACCACGCAAGGAATTGAACCCGGGACTTACAGGTTATGGGGTCAGAGTCGTTGACTATTCAGTAATTAGAGCCGGAATTCAATGACCCATGAATTCTGACTTCCGTAAATTCGTGACATAGCTCAACCACTAACCAATGCTATCGACGAGCATCAAATGCTGAATACATTTTTGCGAAATAATGGCTGACTGTCAATTGTCATACTTTATCCAAGTGGTTGTTAATCCATTAATGATTTTTCCCACTTAAGAATAAATCAATATCTTGTTAAATAAGAACCGTTTCAAGAGTTACTGTGTAGGGATTTCAGGTTTCAACACAGATTGATATCAGTTGAAGAACCATCGAAAACCAGAGGGTACTGAACAGCTGTTTCATCCTAGTTTAGGATTTATCATCAGTAAGCATCCACTGGGGTTCGGACCCAGACTCGCTGGTGACTGGACGAAGTTGCCTGGAGTTCTAGTGAAAAATCGTGACCAATGGGATCCACACGGTCGAGTATGAGAACAAATACGCGCCAATGACAGTGACTGATGGTGGTGCTAAAACCACGAGTTCGTACAGGTTGGATTCCATGGATCACTGAATCAGGTCACAGTGACTGGAAGGTCTACTAGCCTACCTTGTAACCGGGAAGTCCCTGGTTCGAATCCCGCAGGGTACGTACTGATGAAGAGTCCAAAACTAAGACAAAATGACTCTCCAGTACTCCCTGGTTTTCAATGATTCTCCAACTGATATCAATCCGTGACCAAACTTGAAATAACCATTCCATTTATTTATCTTTGAATCACAATGATTATTCAATTTACAGTGAAAGAGTTTACTTCTCAAAAAAGAAATAACTTTGTATGAAGATATTTCACCCACACACCAAAAATTGACTTATTGTTCATATGGTAGTGTGGCGCACTTCCCATTAAATCTCCCATATTGTGCATTCTTTTATATCTCCTACACAAAGAATCAATAGACTGATTCTTAAAAACTTAAAAGGAAATTTTTTTTACTATTTTACTATTTATTATTACATAACCAACGTTATTTGTAAATTATTCACATCGTAGGCACGAAAAAAACTATCGTTCCCAAGAATTCAACTGAATGAAAAAACAAATTTAATGCGCCAACAACTATATTCAAATATTAGCATAAATCGATTAACGTCTTTTTGACGCCTAATCTCTTTGCAGCTTAGCTAAGTTATTTTAGAGTGAGAATGATGGACTTACGCAAAAGGCTTTCGTTCAGGTTTCAAAATCCATTCCGCCTCGTAATGTCTCAGTTCATTTTGTTCAGCTCATGACAATCTAAATACGTTTATAAAGACAACGATATACAAGGTGTAGAGCAATTATTACTATCCCCTTAGGATCCAAGCGAAACATAGGCGGCTTGCTTAAAACTTGGGCTATCAAAAGCCTCCATCCTTAAACTGCATATAATATATCTTCTTCAGTTTGTTTTAATCTATCAGAATACGACATCTAATGGTGTTATTTACTCTCGCGGGTATTTAAAATGTTTAAAAACTTGCTCTTTCGTAAGTTCCCACTAAACTTGACAGGAAGCATAATTGTGGTTGGCAGTGTATCTCAATACATGAGATAACTGTTTCTGAATTATGCCCTTGGGTCACAAAATGTGCTCCTGAACTTTTTATAATTGGCTTTCAACCAAATATCGTGGATTTCTCGAAGGAGACAAGGAGATATATCATAATAGATTGGATTGTACTTTAGGTCAGACAGAACTGTATCACAAAATCTACTATCAACGAAATCGTGTATTTAAAGATCCTGGACGAAGAAAAGATATCATGCAATAAACTCCACTGGAAATTCTGTACATTATATAAACATTGTCCAGAATAAAGCGATTATTATTGAAGCTATTGAAGCTTCCACAGCACATCTGCATCTCATCCTGTCCTCTACAGTCCTATTTAGCAGGCTCCACAATTGCGCATAGGCTCTCATCTTCTCCCCACACGATCTCCTTCATAACATCACCACCCATGGATGCCCAATGTAGTGAGATAAAATTGTGATATTAAATTTACAGATAACTTAAAAATCATTCTACCAATCATGAAAATAACTTTAGAATCCACCGCATAGGTTAATAATGACTGGAGAGTAATGTTAGCAGAACTGAAAGATACAAGTCATCCGACAGGAGACCTTCGTCCTACATATGTGTAGATTGATTACTAATATCAAACTAATTACAGTCAACCACTGTGCATATCAGTGTCCATAGTGTACACTTCAGTGATAAATTTTAACCATGATAAGAATAGACAGTTGAATTGATTGACAATGCGATACTATTGTGACCAGTGCTACTGATAAGATTTATCAGTAGTATATAAAGAGACGTTCATCGGCATAAAAACATCATCAAATAGCTGGAAGATACATTTGATTTCAGAGAAGGCAAATGATATAGCGTTTTGGAGATACATGGAAGACGTGAAAGGAACACAAAGAAACACAACACGAAGATCTGTGCAAATGGTTCCTTGAAGGTATACATAATATATGGCTATTTACAGAATATGGCTAGGTAGAGATACCAATTTCCAGATAAACATTCATTTACCAAGTCTTTCGTCTCTTACCGTTTCAATATGATGTTACTTTCATGTCACCTAGAGATATATGTATTGAGTTATACCAGTTCCAAGTATATGAATCCTTAGCAATAATATCTTCACCGAACAGTTTGATTTACATTCTACCAATGAAAATCAGTCAAAACTTGATCAAATGGTAAGACCATTTACATACAATACAGTGGTAATATAGACGACAGACATGACAAAGGGTACATACGAAGTTGTTTCAGAGACCCTTCATTACTCTTTTCCTGAAAGTCAAATCAGTGCCTTTATGTTAATTCAGCTGAATGCATACCTTATAGCATCGTTTCTCAAGAGACGCCAGAAATATGCATTACTGGAAATCACGTTTCAGTTTCAAGCTTATCATTACACTATATATATATATATATATATATATATATATATATATATACATATAATTTCATTTCGTAGTTGCTCTACAATCGCTTTACAACTAGCATGATTCATAATAATAAAATAAAACGCGTGACAATTACTCAGTTATATAAAACAAAAGTACATTCTAATGACCAATCATATTTAAATAGGTCAAGTAGTACATGGTAGGCGATGGTTGAAATCTATAGTATTTTGAGCACATAGGATGTATGTGATTTATCCAAAGTACTCCCATCACCTTTAATAACCTTGAATAAGGGTTCTGTGAAATAATTGTGAATCAGTCATTAATATTGATTTTGTGACCCGACATTAGTAAGTGCTTTGCCATGGATGATGATGGATTTCTATTCAGATTAATTGCATTGGGATTTTCTATGTGCAATGTATTCATATTCCTAAATAGCTCCAGAAGCAAATAGAATCCCCAGAACCCATTAACGGTGAGAACATGAGACCTAGCTCCTCTATTGAGAAACATATTATAGAGACAGGACATAAAACTGATGTTTAGACATCGTAATCATACTAAACCTTCCTTGGTAAACTTTGTTTTGATACCACAGCAGATGTACTATTGTGGTGAGAGCTGTCTGCTAACCAAAATTGGTAGACAGCAATTTACGTTAATGTTTACGTCCTATATCTTGGCCATGAGAAAAGGACAAGAACAAAGACTAACTCAACAAACAATCACAGCAGACTTTGCGTGGGCGGATACGAATCGCAGATAGATGATCTGACCATCAAAGAAACGGACACAAAGAGATGACAGATTAACTTTCGGAGAGAAAACAAACAATCAGAAGACTCTGTTTCTCTGCTAGTAATAACGAATAATAATGTACAGAAAAATCTATAAATATTGATTGATTTTCTCAATAAAAGATCTGTTGCCTGGTCCTTGTCTTCTGTCGTTGCACTACTGACTCTATTATTTGGTTTGCTGATCTCCATTGTTATTTTGATCTTCAATTTGTCTTTTTAACTTGACCTAAATATATTTTCTCGCTTCTTTACTCTTTATTAATTTCACATATATAGTCCTATGACAAATCCGTGTGTGATTAGATTGTTAGAAATGTGTTGCGCAAATACATTACACGATTCAGACAAATTACGTCTTCTTGTTGCTTCGTCTAAATTCATAAAGGCAACTATTTGTTTAAACTAGAACAAAATAAAAACGTCACGAAACATTGTGTGAAATTTGATAACAGAATTTAAAGTTGCAAAACAGAATTGATTTAGAATGACAAAAGGGAACGAGTGAAATAATACCGTAAACAGTCCAAAGTGAGAATAGGAATAGTAACAATTGGCGTAATATAGGAAGAGTATACAAAATAAATAAACAAAATGAAAAAATTGGTAGAGCCAAAATATAATAAGGGACTACCATACTTTAGCATAAAGGCATTAACACCATGGAAGTTGGAGGGTTTCAACGGACATTTTGTGTATAGAGATCTGGCTTTTCTGTTTCGATAGGCAAAGCTTCAGGAATACCTGTGAGTCGGGTACGTAGTGACTTCGGTAAATTACTTTTTGTTTTGTAGATGACTTTAAAGGCAGAGGCTATAGAGATAGGGTGATCATTATCGACTAGATGTTCAATTATCACACTTCTTATTGCTCCACTTCCACCTCTTCCTGACTACCATGCAGGATAGTGTTCTTGAACCCCCTTGGACAAAACTCGAATCGAACGACCGATATACCTAGCTCCACAGAAGCAGGTGAATTGATAAACGCCCATAGAGTTGGGTCAACTGAGGGATTTTGTCCTTCAGGTTATTGAAAAGTAATGGTCGACTGGAGGACGCTATTCTCAACGATGCTGTAGCGAGTTTCCTTTTCAGAGACTGTGAGATCTTTCTTCTGATGATATCGAAAGCCAAGTCACCTTTGAATTACAAGCTCATGTACAGTATTTTCTTGGTTACGGATGAAAAGTCACATTCCAGAGGTTTTGACTGAATATTCTTGTTTATAAAACATGGTGGGAATCTATTTTTTATCAGTGTTTTTCTCAAAAGATTTACCTTTTCTTCCACAGTATTAAGACTACATAATAAATTCGTTGAAAAGAGTCTCTTCGCTGAATCACTTGTTTTGATATTAATTTAAAAGCTAACAACTATGAAATGATGTACATGTATTTAACTTTCCTTTTGATTATTTTATACAATTTAAGCTTTTTACAGGCAGGATGTGATATCATTTCAACGAGTACATTTTCTGCATCACCCGAAACACTAACTGCTGCTTTGAATATTACCAATACAGGAAACTGTAGAATTAATGCGTCATTCTGTACGACTTGCACAACGTGCAGTGACTACTGACGATTGATTAACAAGAAAGATACAAAAATTACCTGTACTTATCGCTGGATCATTAGGTCCATACAATACCTCAAGACAGTTTCATTTTACTTTACTTTTTAAATATAAGACAATAAACCTCAGAGTTGAATAAGAATAGGACATAAATGCAAGGTGTTACTGATAAACTGATGAGTAGTTGTTACATACCACTTACACCGACCAGTAGTGCTTCCTAGACAGATAGGAGTGATATAAAAACACCAGAGGCCATCTCACCCGTTTGGAGATGAGCTCATCAGCCGTGTACCCAGCTTGACTGGTTGATGTAACTGGTATCCGACTACTCATGTTCATCAACCAGTAGTATGTGTTGAAGTTGTACTATTGCTGCGAGACCATTGTTGCTCTTTTTCCTTCCTTCACGTTCCCCAGTGGAACATAGGGATTCAAGATAGAAACTTGGAGTTTCTGTAGCAGTGTTTATCTTACAGGATGGGATTGCTAGCCTCATGCCTAACCTTTCCTCTTCACCAGCGTTATTTCTGGCTTAGAGAGGTAAATGAGTGCGTCGGTGGCCTGGGATCGAACCCCGGACCATGTTTATGGTCGGTGAGCGTCCTAACCGCTATGCCATCGACGCATTGTTGCTCTATGAAGGTTGAATAAAAGGAAAAGAATAGCTCAAGGCGGCCTACTTAAATCACTGAGCTACCGAAATTACTTTCCATCAAAATGCTTAATTTCATTTGGATTTATCATTGTTTTAATCATCCAGTTATATCAAATGACCTACACATGAACTTGCACGCTGATTTAACTTGTTTCCGATTAAACGTTGTGCAATTTTTCAACGAAATGAAGATATACTTCAGATTATTACTTTACATGTAAATCCTGTGTGAAGAAAAAAGTATTTTGGAACTAAATACGCTGAAAAGTTTTGTACCATATGTTCGTATAATGTCTGAAATAAAGCTTTATTATTATTATTATTATTATGGATTTATGCCTGTTTTGTCGACAGCCATTTATGGTATCAACCAGATCACATATTGTGCGCAGGAAACTGCTATGAAATTTTACCTCGAAACCATGTAAATTGCACATGCATCGCGAACTTGATAGAACAGTTGGAAGATAAATTTCACTTATTGAAATCGGTAATAGGATCACTTCAAATCAGTGAGTACGAGACTGAGGATCTCACGCCATAATCACTGTACAACATTACCACCCTCACATCAAGCCGTTTAAGTAAATTTTAGCTAATATCTAACTTTCAAGCCATTCAAATTGAACTTAAAAGTCAAAAATAGGTGCATAATATAGGCTGCAATTCAATATCACAATTAATTAACTATAACCGTTTATAACAACTGCTCCGTAGTAAAATTATTTTGCAAGGATTTCATTGGTTACAAGATTGATCATGAACTGATATCAGTTAGATAACCATTGAAAAACCAGGGAGTACTGGACAGTTAATATGTAGCCGGCGAGATTCCCGAAGTCAGACAGGAGGATAGTTACTTGCATGTAATACAAGCTGGCGGTTGCGCTAAATATATATCACGAATTAGCAGAAGTTTGAATTCATGGACCATTGCGTCGGGTTCCAGCAGCTGAATGGTCTACGAGCTCATCTCTTGACCTAGGTTCGAATCCCGGCGGGTGAGTACCGCTAAAGACGGCCCCAAGTTAGAACGAAACAGCTGTCCAGTACTCCAAGGTTTTCCAGTGGTTCTCTACCGATGTCCCCTTGTGATCTATCCTGTTGAATTACTTTTTTTTAAACTGTGATTAGTTTGTTTTACATTAAAATTACGCAAAAGGTGTACTGTAATGATAAAAAAAATTCAAATATCTCACTTTCTGTCAATCGAGGCGGAGGTAAATCGAATTTATTAAATTTTTCTGTAACATCTGGTGTACAATGTCGTTGAAAAAGTGTTGAAGGAAAATCACCTGGACCACCACCCACACCACCACCACCACCAACACCACATCTTGCTAGATGAGCTACATTTGCTGGTAAAGTTGTTCCAGTAGGTAAGATTAAACCAGACTGAGAGTACATTCCTGAAGTACGATAATTGTTTTCTGTCCCATGAAAACTGGAATGAGTTAATTGACCACCACGAGATGTTGTACTTGTTAAGGATAAAGGTGTTACACGACCAGATATATTTGCTGATGATAGTGGTAAATCAGACAATGCATCTTCTTCATCTCTTGGATAACTAGATTGTTCATCAACTTGTGTACCGATTTGATCACTACCAATATCATGAGTGCCATCTTGTGATTCTGAATTTTCTGGAATTGTATCAGGAATAACATCTTCACCTAGATGTACACCACATGATGAACATGTTAACAAACTGGATTGTTCATCAACTTCTCTAACATCAGCTGTATCATGTGATGAACTTTGAAATGAATGTAAAAAGGATGCGTTAAAATGACATGAAGATGAAGCAGTACTATGCTGTGACGTTGCAGCTCCTATCAATCCACTATCACTATCGCTATCATTTGATGCACTATCCACAGAGAAGCTAGAAGTACCTATTTTACAAAAAAGAAATAAAACAATAACATAATATACGACCAAGTAATAAATACTTTTATAAAATATATATATTGACCAAAGGGAATGCGTACTGCTCAACAGTCCACTCTGTCCTACTTTATGTCTGTAGGCGAGACATGGCCACTGAAGGTAGAAGACATGAAAAGGCTGTCTGTCTTTGATTATAGGTGTCTGCATTCTATCTCCCGTGTGAAGTGGTATAACAAGATGAGCGATATTGAAGTTAGGCTTCGGTCGATTACTAGGTAAGGAGGGGAAGTCAATCGACGAGGTACTGAAGCTATATCAATTGACATAGCTATCGCCTTCCTCGACAGTCAGTGATAGCTGACATAGGATGGATCAGGTTGGAAAAGAGAAAGCTAATGGTGGTCAAACCAAAACATGGTCTCATCAGTCGATGAAATCCACAAGTTATTTTAAGCCAGCCAGCTAGCCACATAGGGAGGTGTAGACTGGCTTCCTGGTTGGGGTCATCGGGAAGATAAAAAGCAATGAAGGCTGGAGGCAATTGGTGATATGGCTCAAAGTCAGCGTTCTCAATGGCTGGTGCAGATGCATTCACTCCTTGTGCCTTATAGTAACCAATAAAACTATATGGCTCTTCGATATTACTATTCTTTTTGCCTCACATCTTTGTTTACTGTTTCTGTTTTGGATTTTCTTTTTACTTTTTTCGCTTGCTTTGTGTGCTAAATGGAATGTGGCAACTCAAACTGCCGCACATCGGTGCAAAGTCCTACGATGAAACCAGTCAGTCAGTCAGTCAGTGAATGAATGAATAAAAAATTCTGAAGTTTTAATACAACAGATAAAGTACAGAGAAAAATGATAGAACACTAGTGATGCGGAGGCCGAAAAGTTATTCTAGGGCTATTCTGGATTCGAACCCCGGTGAGTGTGTACTGATGAAGAGTCCCAAACTAGGAGGAAACAGCTGACCAGTACTCCCAGGTTTTCCAGTGGTTCTCTAACAGATGTCAGCTCATGATGAAATCCTCCATGCTATTCTAACTCCTTTGTGTTCCGAGTGGAACATGGGACTTCAAGCTTGACTTTTGAAGTTTCAGTGGCAGAGGGTCTTTTATATTTACAGGGTAGGGTTGTTAGCCTCACACCCAACCTCTCCTCTTTGCCGGATTTACTGCCAGCTAAGAGAGATTTAAGATTGCTTTGGCGACCGCGGATGGAACCCTAAACCGCGTGGGCGGTTGGCTAACATTCTGCCGCTGCACCACCGATGCACAAAAGAGGAAAACAGTATATATTATTACAAGTGTGCAAACAACAAATATCTTGTTTATAGAAATATGCGACATGCACTCCAGATATTTGAACAACTTATCACAGTCCACCTTAACCTCAGGTTTACAATAACTTACGTAAGTGATAACGAGTTTCATATTCTAGTTCTTAGTATAATAAGGAAGACAGAATTAGAAAGTTAATTTATTGGAGAGGCAAATAGACTATCTCATACTTCAAGAAGAAAAAGAATAGTTCTCACTCTCACCAATTAAGGCCAAGATGTTTTGCAATAAAGCAAGAGTGTTACACTGTGAAAGTAGTGAGCGAAAATTCACGATTACTCAAGGAAATTCCTCTTGAATAAGGGAAACGGAAGACAGTGACATCTATGCCGGTAACCGCCGTAAAAAAAACTAAATTTCTTCACTTAACAAAACACAGGAAACAAAGTACTTCATGAGCAGTTTAAAAAGGTGTCATAAAGGCAACTTTTTCAAAAATAAATAAAAGATACTTTTTCCGATGTCAGAATAATTTTAACAATATGTGACAAACACAAAATACTCATTAAACTAACTAATTCAAATGTAGACAAATATATAACCGCTCACTTCACACTACATTTGTACATTTACAAGCACTTGTTGAGAGGCCGAAGAATTATAGATAAATTAAAACGGAAATATTGATTGGATGTTGTTTAAGCACTTTGAAAAGTATAATCACTTCAGTTCCTTTCATCTAAGAAATGCTTTTATTTTGACTTGACTAAATTGAAAGTATCATACATTAAAAACGCAATTTCGCTACCCTCGAAGACTAGCTACAATTATTTTATCTAAATATGAAATTAGACAATGTTTGGAAGAATATATACTAATATGTACTGTGAATATATTTCAGTACTGTATTTTGTGATCAAATTAAGAAAGTATTGTATTGATAAATGGTAACACCAAACTTTGGTATTAAACTAAGTGGAATGTAAGGAAAGTTGATTGGATGCATCTTGCACGTTGCATGTTTTGTTGTTCAGCAACACTAAAAAGAATCTCTTGTAAATAGATTACCTCATCTTTCATGACTAAATTTATCTCTCGCTGTGTCCTTGGTGGTGGTCATCATAGAACTGATTATGAATACCACCATTTAATACCACAGCACACACACACACACTTATCTGACAAAAAACAACTCATATGGGATTACAATTTGATACACTGAGCACCCTCCAGTCCTCCTTTGTTTGTAGCTTGATATAAATCAAACAAGGTATCAATAACGTGTCCAATTAAACTGATGGCTGCATGATTAGCTATCTACCTGGACTCTCGATATACATGTGAAAATAAAAGCGATACAGCGACCACATAAAAAGTATATACGTCAGCCCCAACAGGCTGATTGTTGACTAAATCTCAGCACGGATACAGAAGGTTCGTGTCGCACTTGCCAGTTTACGCCGCTTGTGAAGTAGACGTGATATCCGGCTATCGATCAAAGAACGTGTACTGCGCACTAGTTCCCTCTGTCCCCCTTTATGGCTGTGAGTGAGACATAGCCATTGAAAGTGGAAGAAATGAAAAGGCCGGCTAACTGTCTTTTATCATTCGTATCTGTACGTGCGTCGGTGGTATAGCGATTAAGACGCTTGCCGACCATGCACATGGTCCGGGGCTCGAATCCCGGCCGACGCACTCCTTTACCTCGCTAAGCCAGAAATAAAAAAGCTGGTAAAGAGGAAAGGTTAGGCATGAGGCTAGCAACCCCATCCTGTAAAAATAAACACTGCTGCAGAAACTTCAAGCTTCTAGCTTGAAGCCCTATGTTCCACTGGGGAACGTGAAGGAATAAAAAATATCTGTACTCTATCTGCCGTGTTAGGTGGTATAACAAGGTGAGTAATATTGAGGTTAGACTTCGGTCGAGTACTAGGTAAGGAGGGGAAGTCAATCGACGAGATTGTCAAGCTATATCAATTGACATAACTAGGACATGTGTTACGCGTGTCAAATCATCACATTCCTCGACGGTCAGTGTTAGCTGACATAGGATGGATCAGGTTGGGAAAGAAAAAGCTAGTGGTGGCCAAACCAAAACATGGTCTCATCAGTCAGTGAAATCCACAACAGTTAGTTTAAGCCATGTAGGGATGTGTTACTGCCTGGTCAGGGTCTTCGGGATGGTAAGAACCAATGGCTGGAGACATTTGGTGATATGGCTTGAAATCATTCTGAATGATACAGATGCATTTACTCTTTGTGATCTGCCATATTCACAAAAACCTATGGCTTTTTCATGCCACTATTATTTCTTCTTCACATTTCTGATCATTGTGCTTTTGAATCTCTCTTCTTTCTCTTTTCTCTTCCTTTGTGTGTTACATGGAGTGTTACTTGGAATGCTGCACTTTTGTGCAAAGTTCTATGTTGAAACCAGTCAGTCAGCCACAAAATCATATACAAGATTACGAATAATTCGTGGCTCTGAAAATAAGACATCCTAATTGTAGTCATGACTCCATCTTCCCTCTAATTTACAAAGTTTTATCCTCACTTTTACAGTGTTCTGAATTTATATAACATGACTTCTCATGAGTACAGAAGAATACAATTTTGAATAATGAAGTGCTGGCGAGAGGAACTGAAGTATTCATAGGCAAGCAGTTGTATGATAATAGAAATACATTAAAAGTCCAACAGATCAAATGTGTCCTAACAAAAATCGATTACACGATGACAACCACTGAAAAGGACAATATTTCAGAAAGCGACAACCCATTGTCCTTCTTGATGACCTTTGGAGCTAATTGTTTATCAAATAACTACCGGTTAACAGTGAATCAAAACATCCACTACCTGACATATGGAAATGGAGTAAAACCAAAGGATTCCCAAAAACAGCGACAGCAAAATGCTCCCTTTAAAAACGGTCATTTTACGTATACAGCTAAATACATGAATTCCAGGAACTTACCTGGACCTTCAATATCCTGATTCGAAGTGCTTGCACCAAGCTTCCTTGAGTGTCGGTGTAGACGATGTATTGGCAGTGAAGTATTGCTAGTAGTTCCACATAAAGATGTAAGAGATGAACAACGAAGTTGAACTGTTGACTTCTTATTATTATGCTTTAAAGTACTTGATACAGGTATCTCAGAAACAAAGCCTAAATGAGATTTTTCAACGGGATCACATTTACTTGTTGTTTCATTTGATGAACGATCTAAACGGTTGATTAAATCAGATTGACATAAATCAACTGAACTACATCTGACAACTGATGATGAAGCAGTGGGTTCACTATTACTATATCTTGTTTGTGGCACTTTAGACTGCATTAGAAACGAACGATTGGGTGTAAATGTAGCATTTCCAAATTCTCGTACTTCTGTAAAGAGGAAGAAAAAAATTCAGATAATGTTATATGCAAATGGTATGCGAATAAGCTACTAAATATCTACCTGATGAATAATCTTCACGGTCTCGGATAACAAATATCTTATATCAACACTTGCAATTCCATGCAGTCGACAATGAGCTACACTTATTGTGTGGTGGCTTGTGACATTATCTGGCTGACTAAACATCTGGAAATGCAGCCAGGTCCGAAACCATGACTCAGTGGTTGGAAGTCCAGCACCGAAATCGATGAGCCACAGCTCCACCTAACTTTTGATAAAGTAGTGCTTGATAAATTTGATATCCATATATCAAATATTTGATATTTCATCTAAACCATTAATATACGATAAAACTATCAACAGTAAACAGGTACATCTTAAACTCGAAAAGCTCTTAGTAACAGGATTACTTCAGGTTGCCATATGCATATTCATCCGTATTTATTATTCCCGTGAGACTGGTGTAAGTCGTTGATTACCCAGATATATAAGAAGGGAGACAAGTCTTCCTGTGTCTATCACAGGGGTTTGGATGCACTAATATGGCATCTAAAGTTCTAGGCTCATTAATCATGCGTACACTAAGTGGTGCTCGGGGCAGACAAACACGAGGGAACCAGACAGGTTTTAGACCAGGAAGAAGGTGCATCGATCATATCTTCACCCTTTGATATTCTGGAATATAGACATACTTACCGTCGGTGTCTAATGATCGTCATACTTCTTGACCTAAAAGCAGAATTCGACTCCGTCGACCGAGAGGTACTATGGCGATGTCTAGCTGTGAAGGGAATGCCGAGAAAATACATCCCACTGATCAAGGCACTCTACTCACACTCATGCAGTCAGTCAGCCAGGTGAGAGCCTACGGAGAGTTGTCATCTGAAGTTGTGACAACCAGTGGTGTCCGTCAGGGGGGGATGCCCACTGTCTCCATTTCTGTTCAGTTTAATCATAGATGTACTAGTGGAGTTGACTCTAACTAACTTCAGCGATTCAGGGATTGACTTTTTACCACCAGGGAATAATCTTGTTGACGTAGAATTTGCAGATGATATAGTCCTTCTAGGTGAAGACGCTGACAAAATATAGCAGAGTCTTCTGAACGCCTTGTATGTTTGACATGGGATTTTCTCCTGCAGAATGGAATATGATGCTATTGGACTGTACTGCATTAACTCCTACCTTAAGGATGAGCAGGAGTGAAGTGGTAGAGCGTGTTAACCCCTTACTTATTTTAAGTGTATCACAGAAGTCTAGTTTCAAATCAAAGTGCTCATGTGAATTGTAAACGAAAAGACTAAAAACATTTTGGAAGGTAATTACCAATCTATGATAGATATTCTTTGTATCACCATATACTTAGTATTAATTTGCTCATAGTATCTACCAGACGACTAAATAAATTTCTGGCTCGTACTTCTGGATGGCGTGTTTCGCAAATCTAGTTTTAACAGACTTAATATGTTGATATTTTGTTAGATCGATTGGTGCAAAAAATAAAATGTGTGTCGATGGCTTTAATGGTAGAATGTTCGCTAACCAGCCTTATGATCGGTGTTCGATTCTCCCCCCCTTGCCCCCCGAATCACTTCTAAACTTCGACTAGTTTACCCACCTATGGTTAACTCTAAAAAGAGTTAGGGTTGGGTGAAGTTAGCAACCCTAATAAGAACATCATCACTGCTGAAACTTCAAAGCTTATAAAAGCTTGAAGTATTGTGTCTCATTTGGAAAGTGAGTAATGAAAACAAAAAGGAGCAGGATGTGAAGACACAATGAAAACCAAGGTTAAACTGATGAATATTTTCTTCAATCATTTCTAGCGAACGCGGTTATAGTAGAATAAACACTGTCTGTAGGATGACAATGTTACTACAGTATATATCAGAGACACAAGTGATGACATCTACGAATTCAATTCGAAAAAGTGAAAAATTATTGCCAGATTAGTCCAGATACCATTCTGTCAACTTTTATTATAGCTTGATTCCATTCAGTATTTTGGTACAAGTGTGGAATTTTCAGCATGTGATATAGGTAGACCAAATCTAGGAGGCCGGCCATTGATATCAGGTGTGCATCGGCCGGGGATCGAACTCCGGACCATGTGCATGGTCAGCGAGCCTCCTAACTGCTGTGCCACCAACTGTAGATCTTGACAATTTTCGGTCATCCAACCAGCACAGAACAGTAATCGTGCAGCGGTTGTACTACTAGGAGAATCGCATTTTATACTATTAAATCAGACAACACCGGTAACATAATGCAGTGATACTTAAATGATGAAAATATCTGCGCATTAGGAAATATATATAGTATATAAATAACAATAGACACTTATCTGAAGTACACATGAATAGTTTCTCAACAATTACATTTAATAATACACAGGATATTGACTAAATACACATTTGCTAACTAGGCTATATGAAAACACCTATGACACCTACTATTATTATTGACTTTTCTAAAATATCCAAACAAAGACTAGTGTAGCAACTTTCACACCTATTATCCTCATTACCAGTCAGTCCAAAGACAAAATAAATAAGCTGCAGCTTTCAACAGTTAGTTAGGTAAACTCATTGGTTATTCTCTAGTGATCAATCAGAAGAGATTTATCGTATTCCAGGGTATGAGCTACACTTACAGTGTGACACTAGTCAGTTGCCCAAGCTGAAGTAGATGGTGCGGGATTTGAATCGAGGACTCATTAGCTGAAACTTTGAGTGTTTAAGCAAATGAGCCACATTCACAGTAATCAATGTGAGTATCACGGCCCTACAGAAGGTCAATCGTGAGCTAGAAGAGCTCAGTGGTAACGTCTCTGACTCCAGTACTGGGTAACATGAGTTCAAATCTCACAGGGGGTATCAGCCCCCTTGAAGGTGCAGATATGCCTTGCCTAGCAAGAAACTCAAGACCAAAGCTTCGTGTCGATTGCCCCAAACACTTAACAGTTATTTAAGTGTCGAAATAATAGACTACATCTATGCAAATATCTAACTACGAACTCAAATATGGCATAGCATAATATTCTTCCCTACAATGAATAAGCTCCCGCTAAATTTCAAGGCGAACGTCATTGTAATATGATATGCCACAGAGGAATGACCATCGGACTTATGAGCTGTTTACAAGTAAGATAAAAGCATCATGGTAATAGGTAATGTCAAGAAATGAAAAACTGTGAGACAAGTATATAGTATTAAAGGGAAATACATTACCTGAGTTAATAGGCAGGACTGAAATAGAAAATCTAGTACGCTTTTCAATTCCCCGAGAAATTGAGCTACTTGCCACATATTGTGTAGTACGATCATTGATATTTCCACTCAGTGAATCACAGAAATCTTGTTTTGGAGAAGTTGGCGGTGAAGATGAAGAAATATGTGAAGATGAATTGATTGAAGGACCAGAAGCAGAAGTAAAGTGAGAAAAGCCTTGATTCAATTGTATGCCACCTAGATTTTTATTGTGTAATGATTCACTGACAGATGTTGCTGTTTCAAGATTTTGTCGCCCAAAAGCATTAGCACTACTAGCTAAACTGGTACATCCACTGGGATCAGAGTTTTGAGAAGTAGTTTCGTCACTAGACCTTTGACTAGTTAGAAAATGATCTTGTGAAAAGTCGTTCTTTGAATGGTTGTCATTGTTTAAGCCACCGGTGGTGTTAACCAATGCAGGACACGGAGATTCAAAAACACTATGTTGTTGTTCACTGCTAGCACTAAAATTTTAAAAAAGATCGAAATGGAAAACGATGTAGAAATTAGCGTGATCCTAATATTACAAAAATGAACTCCGATAGAAATGGCTTCATGAACAACAGAAGAACAATCATAAAAGTAAATAGTATATCGTAAAACTTCACTAACAATTAATAGTATTTAACAGCAAATGGGATCAAAATTATGTATGACTAGAAACCTTTCTTATTATAGTTTCAGATACCACTCGATCGATAATATCTCATGGTTGTAATACATAAAAGCTGAAGATATAGAAGTTATAGGTATCGAATCGTATTTCTCCAAAGTGTTGCTCAAGGGTGATAAAACGATACAGTGAAACAAATTGAGGTTAGGAGCACAGAGTACTTATTCGTGACAAATACTCAAGAAACCAATAGAAAATGAATGCTACAGTAGGACAATTCTGAAGGGAAATTATAGGCTATTCAAAAAAAAAGACATCCCAATACTTGATGAAGACTTTGGTTGTTTGTCTGAACTGTGTGGTAGAAGGCTTCCACAAAGGGCAAGTAGTTCGCAAACGTCATTGACGATTTATTTATCCTATTCAGAGTTCTGTAACTTTAACTTGTCTTTATTGTATTCTATTTTAACTTTATATTGGCCATAATATTATTTCGCTTCTGGTCCTTATATATACCGTGGGTGTTCCTCATAAAAGTGAAGGTAGAATTCGAACGTCTGGCGCTTACAACCGGACTGGTAGACATCCACGTTTGCCTAGGGGAGCTGAAAAACTCTTATTGCAAACTTATGGTGTATATAGGCGCCATAATCCAAACAGATCGGATGGCGTATGAACCTCTTTTGGCCACTGGAAACAATGGGAATGCAGCTGTACTGTCTTCTGGATCGAACTTCGAGTCGAAGGCTCGGAAGTGGTCGCTTAAAAGACCACCAACTGCTTTGGTATAGGCACCCGGGCATCATCTCGGTTTCATTTGTGAGACAAATCTCCTAGTGCCCATAATGCAGCATGTTTGTGTTTTAAATATATACATAATAATAAAAGAACAACTTACGTAACCTTTGCTTTTGTATGACTTTCATCGATGGAATGATGATGATGTTCACAGCTTGATCTACTCATCGATTCATCAGTGCCACTGATCACACTACCACTACCACCAGCACAAACACCCTCAAAACTACAATCACCAGGACTAATGCCATTCAGTTGACTTTTTATAATTACATTTGAATAATTGTGATTCATTTGAACACTATCACCATCATATGAACAAGTCGCTTTGACAACAGAATTATTCACTTTTTCATGATCATGATCATTTTTATTCGCGTTAACCACAAATCTCCATTTTCTATTCATTGCAGCGTCAGGAAGTAAATTATCATGGTCATTATGACTAGTATTATCATGATATGTAGAATTTAAATCGAATAAATAAACAATTTCTGAATTCTCGTTATTACTAGACCGGATATCTTTTCTTCGATGGATAGAACTTTGTCCACTAGTAGTAGTAACAGTAGCAGCAGCAACAGTAACAGCGACATTACTATTCAGCGTATGTATTTCTTCAGCCTGACTAACAGATTTATGCTTCATGCTGAATAGACGATTCAATGAACGACTACGTTGTCTTTGTGGTGATAACGATGATGATGGTGCCTTGTTATTTGATCGACTAATTTCACGAGTTATTGTCTTAGCTATATTATTTTCTGATATATCAACCAACACAGCAGATATTGTATTCACATCTGAAATATACATACATATACATACATATGTAATCATCACTTCGTAGTAGAAGCAAAATGGATGAATAAATGAAAACTGACTGATTGGTTTCAACATAGCAATTCGCATAGATGTGCACCAGTGTGAGTTGCCACACCCTCCCTCCTTTTACCACACAAAGCAAGATTCGAAAGAGAGATAATACACAGACATATGGGGCAAAGAGAATAGTAATGTGGAAGACAAGTAGATTTCTGTTGAATATTATAAATCACAAGGAGTGGATGCATCTGCGCTAGTCATTGAGAACGATGAGTTTGGGCCGTATCACCAATTGCCTCAAGCCTCCATTAGTTCTTACCACTCCGAAGACCCCAACCTGGAAGTCTACACATCCCTATGTGGCTGGCTGGTTGGCTTAAACTAACTGTTGTGGATTTGATTGACTGATAAAGTCATGTTTTAATTTGACCACCACCTCCACCCCTTTTCCAACCTGATCCAATGTCCTGTGTCAGCTGACAGTGACTGTCGAGGAAGGTGTCGGCTAGGAATGCTTAACACTTGTCCTAACCATCTCCGTCGATGTAACTCCACAACCTCGTCGATTGATTTCCCCTCCTTACCTAGTACTCGACCGAAGCCTAACATCAATATTACTCACCTTGTTATACCAATTAACATAGGAGATAGAACGCACACACCTACTATGAAAGACACGTAGCCGGCTTTTTCATGTCTTCCACTTTCAGTAACCATGCCTCACAGCCATAAAGGGGGATAGAGAGGACTGCTGAGCAGTACACACACCCTTTGGTCGATAGCCAGCCGGATATCACGTCTACATCAGAGATGGAATAAGTTGGTGTATGTCTAACGAGCCTTCTGTATCCGTGCTGAGATTTCGTCACCGATCAACCACCTGGCGTTGGCTGATGCAACTTCCGGAATAAGTGAAATGGTCAACACACTACAACTTCACTCGTGCTTATCCTTAAGCTAGGAGTCAATGTAGTCCAGTCCGATAGCAACATATTCCATTCTGCAGGAGGAAATCCTATGTCAAACATACAAGGCGTTCAGAAGACTCTGCTACATTTTGTCAGCGTCTTCACCTAGAAGGACTATATCATCTGCAAATTCTACGTCAACAAGATTCCCTGGTGGTAACAAGTCAATCTCTGAGTCGCTGAAGTCAGTTAGAGTCAACTCCACTAGTACATCTATGATTAAACTGAACAGAAATGGAGACAGTGGGCATCCCCCCTGACGGACACCACCGTGGCTGACTCACTGCATGAGTGTGAGTAGAGTGCGTTGATCAGTGGGATGTATTTTCTCGGCATTCCCTTTACAGCAAGATATCGTCATAGCACCTCTAGGTTGACGGGATCGAATTCCGCTTTCAGGTCAAGGAATATGATGCTTGTTGGAAACCGACGGTAAGTATGCCTATGTTCCAGAACCTGTCGAAAGGTGGAGATGTGATCAATACACCCTCTTCCTGGTCTGAAACCTGTCTGGTTCTCTCGTGTTTGTTTCTCCCATGGACCGCTTAGTGTACGCATGATTATTGATCCTAGAACTTTAGATGCCATATTGTTGACACTAATCCCCCTGTGATTAACACAATAAAACTTGTCTCCCTTCTTGTATATCGGAATAATCAATGACTTACACCAAACCGACGGGATTTCCTCTGATCCCCAGACGCTACCTAACACCTCAGTTAACGCAGACAGTAAACTGTCCCCATCGTTCTTAAGCACCTCTGGAGCCATTCTGTCAGGCCCCGCTGCTTTGCCTTGCTTCAGATTAGTGACAGCCTTAGTAACCTCAATTAGGGACGGAGGACCTGTATCTATATCCCATTCAGACAGGCGTTGCATGCTCAGTAGGTTGATCGTGGCTGTAGGCCAATTAAATTGCTCCTCAAAGTGTTCTTTCCAACGTTCTAGTCGTCTATCTTGTGATCTAATTATGGTGTCATTTACCTCAGAGATTGTTTCCCTTATGGTTTGCTTTTTACCACCTGTTTCCCTGATATATCTAAACAGCTGTCTGGTGTTACCTAACGCTGATACCTCTTCCATCTTTTTCGATACTGTCGTCCACCACTGTTTACAGTCATTGCGAAGACTTCTTGTTAGTTTGCGTTTGAGCAGCTTTCGCTCCTCATCATATTCGGAGCTCACTGGAATCAGTTTTCTTGCCTTAATCAAATCAGATGAAGTGGTAAAAATCCACTGGTTATTACTAACTTTTGGCTTCAGCTTATTAACAGCCTTTTGGACCCAGAGACAACGGCGGACTTGATGACGCCACTACTGGAGAAGGTGTGGAAAGAAGGCAAAGTACCCGACGATTGGAAGAAAGGATACTTACTCAAACTACCAAAGAAAGGAGACTTAAGTCAATGCAAGAACTGGCGCGGAATTATGCTCCTGTCTATCCCAAGTAAAATACTAAGCCGCATCATCCTGGAGAGAATCAAACAAACCCTGGATGAAAAACTTCGACCGGAACAGGCTGGATTCAGGAGAAACAAGTCATGTATTGATCAGATCGCCACATTACGGATCATCATTGAACAAAGCCTGGAATGGCAGTCACCTCTCTATCTCAACTTCATCGACTTCGAAAAGGCCTTCGACAGCGTCCATCGAGAGGTGATTTGGAAACTACTTCGCTACTACGGGTGCCACCGACAATTATACATCTCATCCAACAGCTGTACGACAACGCTGCATGCCAAGTAATCCACAACGGGAAACTTACGGAATCCTTCGAAGTGAGGACAGGAGTAAGACAAGGCTGCCTACTATCGCCAATGATTTTCCTGATTGCAGTAGACTGGATAATGCGACAAACAGCGGGCAATGAGGAGACAGGCATAAAATGGACTCACACAAAGAACTTGGAGGATCTGGACTTGGCCGATGATATATGTCTGATTTCCCACAAACTGGAAGATATGCAAGCGAAAAGCAACAAGTTGGCAGAAGTAGCATCCAGAGAAGATAGGACTTCAGGTGAACATAGATAAAACAGAGGTGATGAAAATTCCTGGGCAAGAACAACAACAGACAACGATCAGCATAAATGGGAAGAACCTGAAAGAAACAACCTCTTTTACCTACCTGGGAAGCATCGTTTCAACTACAGGCGGACGAAACTGACGAGGATATCAAAGCAAGAATCGGAAAAGCAAGACAAGCTTTCACTACTCTCAAGTCTGTGTGGAGGTCAACAGCATTCAGCATCAAAAATAACATCCGGACTTTCAACTCAAATGTGAAGTCAGTGCTACTATACGGATCAGAGACTTGGTGCGTCATAAGGAGCATCTCAAGCAAACTAGAGACCTTCGTCAATAGCTGTCTTCGCTCAATACTCAAGATCAGATGGCCGGCCAGAAAAGATCAACAACAAAGATCTCTGGGAGCGAACCAACCAGGAACCGATTGTGAAACAAATAAGCAGGAAGAAATGGAGATGGATTGGCCACACTCTGAGGAAACCATCAAGTGACATCACTAGACAAGCCATTGCTCGAGTGGAACCCGAAAGGGAAGTGGTAAACTGGTCGTCAGTGTGAGGGTGACTTGGAGGAGGTCATGTGAAGAGGAGATGAAAGCGTGTGGGCAGACTTGGAGCCAGGTGAAGACTCTAGTAGAGAACCGAACGCAATGGAGACGCACGGCTGAAGCCCTATGTTCCTCTAGGAATTAAAGGAAACAATAATAATAATAATAATATTAACAGCCTTTACAACTGTCTATAGCTGTACTGTACCAAATTTTCCTTAGGTCGACCTCAGATACTCGTTTCGTTATTTCTTTTTTAAATAGGGACTAAATGTCTTGATCTTTTTTGGGGTGTAACTGCTTCGCTGCCAACAATAGATGACAAAGTCTTGCAACTTTTAAACCAAACTAATGAATAGATTACTTCATTGAAATATAGGAATATTTATAGTGTAGGCTGTTACTACATTATTTGCTCACGTTACCCAAACGTACATACATTACTCTGAAAACCATAGAATACACTAGGGACGACTGGAATATTATTCAGTTTAAAAACCCCATCAATCATCACCCAATACATAAAAGCAACAGTCTACGCAGTAATAAAAATTTACGAGAAAAGAATGTTCAGTTTTTCTTTAGTAAAGCACACTTTTCAAATTCATATAGAGAAATGCAGCAATCGAGAGAAACATGTGAATTTACAACCCCGAACCGTGTCGTATGTATAATTCGAAAGGACCAAGGATATTATTTAGTGACAGACAGATATTCTACTGTCGACCACTGGACAGTGATTTTGGTGCCATATTGTGGCGAGTGCTACTGATAAGATTTATAAGTAGTATGTAAAAGGACGTTCATCGGCATAAAAACATCATCAATTAGCTGGGAGACACATTTGATTTCAGAGAAGGCATGGGAGACGTGAAAGGAACACAAAGAAACACAACATGAAGTCCATGAGTACCACAACACTAAGATCTTTGTAAATGGTGCGTTGAAGATAAGGTATACATAATTTGGCTATATAGAGATACCAATTTCCAAATAAACATTCCTTTACCAAGTCTTTCGTCTTCTACCGTTTCAATATCCATGAAAAACCCCCTGTAACAAATACAGAATAGGATTATTATGACTACTTTAGAAAGAATAATTACGAAACCTGATTTTTTTCATGTTATATTGGTGGCACAGCGGTTAGGACGCTCGCCGACAATGCACATCATCCGGGGTTCGATCTCTGACCAATGCACACCTGATATCAATGGTCGGCCTGAGAAATTTGGGCTACCGATATAACATGCTGAAAATTCCATACTTGTACCAAAAATGCTGTGTGGAATCAAGCTATAATCAAACAAACAATAATTTTGTAATTTACAACAGTTCACATCAAAAATACTGATGCGCGCTAGAAATATGAAAACAGAGACTCAATTAAGACGAGACAAATGGATTCCAGCCCAAATAGCTGAGTGGTCAACGTGCTAGGCCTCGTAACCTGAAGCTCCTAGGTTCGATCTCCGATAGGGTCGTGAGGACTTACTGCTGAAGATTCCCAAATTAGAATGGAACAAGTGTCTAGTGCTTAATTATCTGGATTAGATTTTTCATTTACCTGACTAATAGCCACACACACACACACATAAGATAGAATAATAGTCTGCTAGCTTCGATTATCGTTTAACTACTTATAAAAATGTATGGTCGATAAGAATATGACATTAAATAATTCAATAGTGTGTTTGTGGATTTACGATCAATAGAATTATAAGTTTCAAGAAGTGAATTGTAATCAGTAGTAGTATCGGAGAAAGTATGAACAACACAAGTGCAGCTTACTGCAAGTAATTTCAAAAGATGACAAATAAAGATCACAGTAAAATAATAATAATAATGTGGTATAAACAAAGTGATGATTATAGCGAAAGATTAGAATTTTATATGCTAGAAAGAAAAGGATTGTATGCATACAATACTGAATGTGAAAAGTATTACGTAAACCTAAGCAAATAACTAACAGTAATAGACTAAATAAGAAAGGTCATGGAATTGTGAACGTCTGCAATAAATGCTTGTCAGTAAACCAAGAGAAGCGAGAGAAAAAACGAGACAGGAATTTAATGTGTTAATTATGAATATTTATTGAGGCTATATTGACCTTACTGCGAGCCGAGGTAAACAAAGTAATTAGCCTTCTGGTATTGATTACTACAACTTTAGCTACCGATCGAAGTGATCGAATTTCTCCTGATAGGTAACTAGGATTCTGGTAAATTACTAAAAACACCCGTTGTGGTTTAACTTAATGCCCACTATCCATCCACCAAGTGAGATGACACTGTGCTAGTTACTTCTTCAACCAATCATATCGGTACATGTTTACGCGGGTGTATAGATAAAGCCCAGTGAGCACGGCCTGTGTAACTAGCTTCACAAAAGAAGCTGAAGTCAAATGCAAATTGATGCGGCCGTCATTGTCGGCAATTCATCCTTGACTCATTGAGAATGCGTTGGTAGCCCATTGACAAGGTGATTGCCATCCACACAGGAAGTAAGGGTTCGATTCCCAACCAACGTATGCCTAAACCTTACCTACTTTACTATCCGGTAGTAAGACAGGAAAAAAAGTAAGATTGGGCGTGATGCCAGCAACTCACCCCGTAAAAAAAATACTGCCACTGCTAATGAAACTTCAAAGCTTGAATCCCTATATTTTACTCGGAAGAAAAAGAGTATGTTCTCTAGACCGGTCTGTTTAGTTGACATTCTAGGATGTTTGTTGCAACGTCCCCAGGGAACCTTAATCTGACACATTCACTTGTTTCATTGTATTCCTTTACGTCCCAAATGGAACACAAGGTTTCAAGCTTACGCTTTAAAGTTTTGGTAGCAGTGATGTTTATTTTTTACGGGGAAAGGTTTCTAGTCTCACACCCAACCTTTCGTCTCTACCAGCTAGGAGAGATTTAAGAGGGCGTTGGTGGCAGAGGATCAAACCTCAGACTACATGGATAGTTGGCAAATATTCTACAACTGAATTACCGACGCACTATCTGACATTTAATATTTTCGATTTGCGTTATCCATTAGTACTCCATCTCTAGATCTCGACATTAACATTAAGTTCAAATAAGTAAATTCGTCTGTGTGCTTAGTAAGTAACCGTAATACAAGCGAAATTGAGGCTGCAGGTGCAACAACTTTGTATGTGACAAATGGCGGGTTATGGGTGACTTGAGTGCAGTAAAACAAATCTGCTTGACAATGACCAATATTAATCTACATTCAGTTGAATTCACATCTGGTATTACTTGCAATTTAAGTGATGTCAAAATCATAAAAATAAATCACTCATTTTAAATTAATACACAATTTGAACATAAAACAAGATACGATGCCGCACACAACAAAGTTATATGGAGGAATTGACTTCAAGCTTTATTTTTTTCCCAAATATTTGTAATTTATCCGACACGTACTTGGGTTTTTTTTTGTTAATGCGAAGACAATATTTCTATATTTCTTTATGTGCTCCATTGAACGACTAACTATCAGAATGTGCTCACTAACTGATATCAGAGAGGACAGCAACCATGTAATTTCACTATAAATCAAATTCATGTAATTTAAATAATACTTATCCATGCCTGTACAACTGGTGTGTCCTACATTGATAGGAAAATATATATTATTATTACTTATTATGTCTATCTTTATGCAAAAGGTGCCATCCCACCACTGAACTCTCTGGTCTACTTTTTCTTTTCCATGGTTAAAAAGGTTTCTTTGGATTATTTTATTATTGATTATTACTTTCTTGTGTTCCCAGTGTAACACAGGGTTTCAACAGTATATCACTATTTGATTTTGTTCTCTGCAGTCCTCTTTAGCTGGCTCCACGATTGCCCACAAGCTGTGACCCTTTGCATGTCACCGTTACACACCCAACTCGTTGTCTGCAATCGGCTTCCACTTGAGGGCCTGATGCGTGACCTCACTCAACGGTCTCCTCCGTGTGCATTTAATCCATCTCCATTTCCCTCAGCATATTTGTTGGGTAATAGGGTGTTGGTTAATTCATCCTTACTGATAATGCTTTCAGTAAGGAGCGAAGGCAGCTGTTGACAAAAGCCTTCAGTAAGCTGTTGAAAATGCTTTTTGTGATGCACCAATTCCCTGAAAAATGTACGAGAAATGACTTGACATTACTCACTTTTTTTCTCTTGTTTTGTGAAGTATGATAATCTGGAAAGTTATATGGAAATTTCTCACGCACTATGTTGGTAATCTCTACCTACCTCAAATTTACTTTTTACGGGCTTAAACACCAGGTATTTAAATCACTCAGATACTGTACAGAACGACCTGATTTTTGTTACTTCCGTTTATTAAGCACATAATACTGTGTTAAACTTGAAACTACAAAATATATACATCACAAAAATGTGACAAACTGCGTTTTTGTAGTTAAAATGAACTTCAAAAAAAGCAACATGGAGAAAAAACTACCTGAATCTGATGCCTTCAAAGTATTATCAAAAGACTGTTTCACTCCAATTGTAGCACCGGGTACTTGAGAGGGTAAACGATCGACCAATTTAAGAAGTGGATCAGAATTCGGTTTTGTTTTCAAAAGAATACGAATACAACCAATCTATAATGAAAAAGTAATGAAAAAAATGAAAAGAACATGTCAGTGAAACCGACACTTTAGAGTAAATAATGTATGTAAATAACACTGTGCTATTAATTCTCTCTACTTTTAACAGTTGAAAGAAGGACTCCATTCAACAGTTATCGAAATACATTTCACAAATGAATCTCAATCTAAATAATATTCGAATCTTTGTTAACTAGATACCTAATCCACGATGTACAGTGGTTTAGTTGTTATGGATACTTATATTTTCAGTCATAACCACAAACCAGCTATCTGTAACCCAAGTAGATATTTTTTACAAATCTATTGATCCAAGATGATCACTTGCTCTCAGATGTTACTCACTTCTCTAATAACTTTGTTTAATAAGTTCGTGTATTAATTTTTACAGTAGACACTTCCAAACTACTGTAGTGTTGGTTATAATAGTAGGCATAAATAGCATATAGTGCGACGTCTGTTGAAAAAAACCTTTATGTAACTAGAAGAGCTCCATAGAAGAAACAGGATAGAGTAGGGATTATAGAGATAACCTAATAAGGGATAGACAATGAAGAAGAAAACATCTCCAGAACAAAATGCTTGATAATGTTTGCAAATAGTACAATAAACGAAAGGTTTATTATTTTATCAATGTCCATTGTAGTTTTTCTCCTAATAAACATTGTATCTACCCTTAAAAGGCCTGTTCTCCTCATTACCATCAACAACACTTCTTAAATGTTTTTTGGTTGATTGGTGTGATGGGCAGTGGAATCCAGGGTGCACAATCCACCTTATTTGAGACTAGTCAACTCACTAAGTGAAGTTGTTCCACTGAGACTCGTACCTAGCACCCATTGTTTCAAATGCCAAAGGATAATCTACGAGGTCATTTGGGACATGAGAACCACCTGTTGGGCAATGGGTATCGGTTGCCATTTGTCTCAGCTAATTTTGTATTTCACGTTAATTGGTTACTTTGGATTGAAATGTTTAGTCCCAGTTGATATTATGTTAATCCTCAGACATAGTCGAAGTGTCTGTACTAGGAAACTATACGTGAACGGAGATAAAACATTCCGGTCCAACATAGACCATTAACGGTAAACACAAAATTAACTTAAATACTTTAATGTTTGAGTGGTTATTGCCAGTTTGTTTCGTCAGAAATTATATTCAGTCACAAAAAACTTAAGGTTCAAATATCAAGAGAGAAAGACTGATCCACTAACGAGATAGGTTCACTATATTACTGGTCCATGAAAGGGAGCATACAAATCTTTAGACAATCTGATGAAAGTTTAGCTCAGTCACAGGACGTCTCTCTCAAAAAACTTTTTTCGGGAGCAGGCGTTCGGTTATAGTAGACAAGAAGCCCTGAACCCAAGCTCATTGAATGTCTGTACTCAACAGAAAACTGTATCTTCAGCCGTGAAGAAATCCATGTTCACCTGGGTTACAATGCTGAAGTCAGAAACCTTACTACTCTCCCTTAGTTCACGATTTTCTATAGATTATTCACAGAATCATAAGCAATTCATGTTAATTAATTAAAAATGGGTGAAACGAAGTTAAGCGTTTACTCTCAAATAAAACACGAGTAAAGATTATAAAAGGCATAATCGCCTCTACGATAAGAAACCTTTAAGCTAAATTTTTTTATTCCTTCACGTCCCCAGTGGAACATAGGGCTTCAAGCTGGAGGCTTGTTTATTAACTTAAAATATGCTTCGATTGAGTGCTAGTTAGCCCCCATCTGTATGAAATATAGCAGGAGATACACCGCTTTCCCAAAATCTTAATTTGGTATATATGTGAGAAACTAAACGCTAATACAAGTTAGAGTATCAAGCTACAGTGTGTCACACAGGTCAAAACAGTGTCGATGATTTACAATGCAAATATAAATGGTAGATTCCCATCAATACACTCAACGATAGACAAGTAATACGTTGGTTACAATCTGGTGATTGCGTAACTCAGTCTTATAAAAGGCTAGGAATGGCCTGAACAGCTTGGTATTAACGCTTCTAACTTCACTACTGAACAACTCAGCTCTAGACTATAGAGGGAATATAAACTGTTGTACTGATTGGTAAATATTCCTATATTCGTACGTCGTTCAATGTGTTCGTGACACAAAGAGTCATTCGGGCTTGTTTGTTTGACTTCTATTCTAGTGCTGGCTGGCTGGCTGGATTCAACATAGAACTTGGCACCGAAGGGCAGCAGTTCGAGTTGCCACGTTCCAAATAGCACACAAAGGTAGACAAGAAAATGAGTGAAGAGAATCAATAGAATTTTGACAAGTATAAGAGTGAAACAGAATGAATAATGGTAGGAAGCAATATGAAAGATTACAGAGACTGAATACATCCGCGCCATTGACAACGATTTTGAGCCATGTGTGCGTCGGTGGCACAGTGGTTAGGACTCTCGCCGACCATGCACATGGTCCGGAGTTCGATCCCCTGCCGACGCACACCCGATATCTATGGTCGGCCTGCAAAATTTGGGCTACCGATATCCATGCTGAAAATGCCATACTTGTACTGAAAATACGGTGTGGCATCAAGCTGTAGTCAAAATAAAAAGTAAAAAAATTGTCTCCAGCCATTGATTCTTAGAGTCCCGAGGGCCCCAACCCGGAAGCTTGCATCTCCCTACCTGACTCAGTTTAACTGTTAAGTATTTCATAGATTGATGAGGCCATGTTTTTGTTTGGCCACCACTTACTCTTTTCCAACCTGCACCTATATCAGCTAGTAATGCCCGACCGTCGGGGGAGGCGATGGTTAGGCATGCGCAGCACCTGACCTAGCCATCTCAATCTATGTAACTTTATAGCCTCTTCGATTGATTATCCTTCTTTGTCCAACACTCTACGCCTAACGTCAACATTACCTACCTTATTATGCCACCTAACGTGAGAAAGAGATCGTAAACATCTATGATCAAAAACAGACAACCTTTTCATGTCTTCAACTCGTATTGGCCATGTTCCAGAGCCATAGAGAAGCACGGAGCGAACTGCTGATAGCCGGATGTCACGTCTACGCCAGAGATGGTGTAAGTTAGCGAAAGCAGCCCGAGCTTTTAGGATCCGTGCTGAGATTTCGTCACCAATCAATCCGTTGGTGCTGATACAACTTCCCAAATAGGTGAAGTGGTCAACATGTTCTATCCCTTCACTCTATTCTAATGCGTCGGTGACACAGCGGTTAGTACTCTCGCCGACCATGCACATGGTCCGGAGTTCGATCCCCTGCCGACGCACACCCGATATCAATGGTCAGCCTTCTAAATTTGGGCTACCGATATCACATGCTGAAAATTCCATACTTGTATCAAAACTACGGTGTGGAATCAAGCTATAATCAAAAATCAAAAAAAATATATAAGTGCACATGATAATCTGATTTATCATTCCAATTCTATTAGTTGTTCTTATTTAGCTGATAATGTCTAAATGTAGTTTTATTAATGCTGTATATCTGAGTTTGATTCATAAATATATAAACTAACTAAATTGTGGATTTACACACAATGCGTCTAATACCACAGTACTACTACTGCTACTAAACGTTTGATGGAATATCTAAATTCCGCTTATTGTAATAGCACAACACTACTGATATTGCAATCCTTCGTGTTAGTCTGTGATGCTGCGTAAAAGGTGTAGTTAGCACTTAATTAAATTAGAAAACTGTATATAAATACAGCCATCTGATGAGTAACAGGAAGTAAGAAACTTAGATTACCAGGTTCCTGTAGATGTACTTTTCTAACACCTGGGAATAATAAATACTACACAAAGGCATTCAGACAAGAGAGTGAATAATAAGCTTCGCAGTGAAACGAGTAGAACTACATTAAGAAGTTGGACAATACTTAAAGGATACAAATAAGGTCATTGAAAAAAAAAACGACAAAATAAGTGTTTTTTTTTTAAAGAATTTCATCTATAAAAATAATCCATTCATGTGATTCACTTTCCTATTCTCTGCTTCTTTTCAAGAGTCTCAGTGTTAATTAGAATAATGAATAAAAAATCACTTCAAAAAAATTCTAAATAGTAACAAAATTGAAACGTCATTGTATATTTAACTGCACGATATAAATAACTCTGGTATTAATTAGTAAAAGAATACAAGTAACAAAAAAGAAGGAGAAACTGAAGCTCACTAGTCAAATAAAGAATAGAATACCTATCGAGGTATTGAACTACGAAGACTAGTAATGTCTAAACTTAATTTGTCTAGTAATTATCATAATAGTTTATGAGCTTTGTATGATCAATTCACCTAAGAGTTACTAACAACAAATGCAGACTCACAATGTCCTTAACTGGAGAAAACTATGAGCATAAACCTTAGAAGTAAATGGATTTATTTAAAGCAATAAGGTTCACCTTTTTTTATTCTTCCTTTCCACAAACCTACCGAAAAATAATGAACTCTTGATAACACTTGGTGCACTATATCTATGTGAGAACTAGACTGGATTCGTTTATTTAAAAGCCTGTTCCTTAAAGCTTTTTAGCATCAAAACTTTCATGATATGATGAAAAGTCTACGAAAACTGTTCTACTAACGATTATATAGTATGCTGTAGTGATAAGAAGACTAATAAAGTTAGAAATAACACATTTTTTGAATCCACATATATCATCATTCTACTGAGAAAAATATTTGTGAAATTCTCTGTTAGAAAGAATGTAATACCAATTATCACCATGACGAGAAATATCGGGAATTCCCATGTGGTTCACTAAATGTAACTTAACATTCAAACACTGAGTTAAATGCTCGTGGAACATATACAGTAAAAATCCGACAGACCTTAAGAAAATATTTAGGTAGATAAGTAAACTGGAAGGGAAATAGTGAGTTTAATCTAAGCAGTAAATTTAAGCTGACAGCTTGTTTAAATACTACACACACACACACACACACACACACAAATGTAGGAATTCAATCAGTGAGAACTATCTCAAGTTATCTGAAACATAATTATGCTCGCAATCACAGATTTCCACAATCATGCATACCTATTATACGATGATAGTAGTGAACAGTATAGCATCAGTAAATACTTCATAATCGTGATATATGAAATAGCTTAAGGATGTTTACAGAGAGATACAAACAAATTACACAGCTTTAAAGTCAACAGTTAACAGATGGGAAGTGTGGGAGAAAAACTCTCTAGTAGTAGTAAATTACTTACCAAAATATTCAAATCATTAGAGGTTACGGAAATGACACCATCGTTAAATGAACTCGTTGAAATGTCGTCATTTAACTCATCAAACTGAGAAATATTCTTATTGAGTGACACATTCTCAGATTGCTCTCCTAGCAAACTACCCGAAAAGGACATGGAATCAGCAGCACCAAATATGAACTTGGTGAATGTTTTTATCTGTTCAACTTTAATCTGTGCACAATCATCGCATTTACTTGTTGAGCTTTTTTGACTAGCTACAATATTGGATAACACAGAGTTATCACCCTCGAGTAGTAATGAAGGAAAAATCTAAAATCCAATGAAACAAAATCGAATTATACAAGAATATGTTGTGAAAACTTAAAAAATAAGTTGTGACAAATGCATAAAATAAAACGGTTCAGAGGAAACAGATACATCATAAATTTTCATGATAATTGACCTTTCCATAATCAAATTTCGCTTCACAGCAGGATCACTTCTTATTCCTACTATGTTATATTGACAGTTCCTATATAAGACTTTTACTGCTTTAGTTCTTTTAAGTAATATGCTTTTATATGTATAAACACATACGGTGTTTAAAACCAATGCTGCGATACAAAGAAGACTCATGAAACACATGGACACAGTTAGCAGGATATACACTAGTCTTTATTTCCGAAATGAAGTTTGTCATAAAAAGCAACAGAATATCTAAACATATATGCTTATGACTGACTGAAATTAAATTGTTGATTTAACAAGAGTGACGAATGCTCTTAAAATGATATTCTTATTACAGAAAGGTGACATTGAAATAAACAACCTTTACAAAGTATACATTTCGCTTAGTGTCAACGCTTTCTGGATACGGAGCTTTTTCAGTACAATTTTTCTGACGCTATCAAATAACAATGACCATTTTTTGCAAAGATAACCAGGTACCAGGATATTTCAACATGATTATTAACAATCACACTCTATGATCTCGCCAATGCAATCTGAAAAGCATGGTCGATAGGTTTCTTTGAAGTTTTTGCTCTTTTCGTCAACGTGCGAATTTCTGTACAGTCACATTGATAGAAACCTTTAATACAGTGTCGATACAGAAAGACAGCTAACTATGAATCATTGATATTGAGTATCACTTTTAGCTTCACTCCAAAATCACACTATGAAGACACCTGATAATGCCAAGGGCGTAAGTGGATTACCATAGGATGCAACATCATTGGAACGCGTTATAGAGTAAAGATTGAAATATACATGTATTTGCACCTCAGTAGACGTGAAACTGTATATCTGAAAAGCCTTCATATTGAGTTTAATAATGAGAACTGCATGTCTCTAACTGAATACTAGAGTGATACACCAAAACATGATACAGATTTTCAACTTGCTGGCATATCTGGATCATTATGGAAATAGCCCTAAAGGCATTTAGCAAAATGAAATCAGAAACCAGAATGCACTGAATCTCCGAAACTTCCACAGAATGACAGTAGACAAACCACTTTGATTGGGCTTAAAATCACTGGGAAACAAAAATCTGTATTCTCGGTTTGATTAGATACTCTACCTGGAGTGATAGGAAATGACTGAAGTGAAATAGATGAAAAAAATATGTATAATGATCGGTAGCCAATTAAACTTGATGAAAGGAATCACTCAATGGGAGGTATGCTTATTAATATTACCACTAGGAATGCAGGCTTCAAATAAACTGTCGAGACACCAACACATCATCTAGCCCAAAACTGCACTCTCATTTCTGATCATTAACTGTTCACCCTAATGGGATAAACATGTTTTACAGCTCATCAGCTGAGCAGATTGTCTCAAGATTAGGATCAAAAGCACTCACTGGTGGTGATCAAAAATCGCTAATAAGATCACTTACGCTAAAAGTCAATGTTCGGTGACTGTTCCAATTCATAGGCTAAAACATGTTTCTGGGATTACAAAGGATACTTAAGCTCAACTAACACGCTTTTGATAAAATTTGAGTCCTATAGTTATCAAATGCTTGATTACACTTCAGAAAAATGAAAAACTATAGCGTGAGATTCGAGCAAGATGTACCGACTACATTATCGCTTTGAAATATACTCCAAAACAGAAAGTTACTACTGTCTGACGTTCCTCACATTTTCTAGCTTAACAACAGTATTCACCTTTATTCGGTAGCGTCTGACTGTGAAAAGAATGCTAAGATAAAGTATCACGAATATCTAGTCTTCTCACTTCATTTAGGGGCTATATATAACACGCCTGAGAAGACGATCGTAAAAGCACGTGAAAAATTAGTAATAATCTATGAGCACTGAGATGGTCTCTTAGGAGATATTTAATGCACACTATTGGAGTTCCAGACTGTGACAAAACGAAGTCCCAGTTTTTCCAGTTTTCATGTTTCCTTAACTGAAATCAACTCAGTGCATAGACTATATCGCAATCAAACGCGTCTTCATACACCCTTTAACCCTGGACATTCATTTATTAGATAAGATTACGATAATGGGGAATCTCAAAATCATTTAAATTTTTAATTAGACAGTTTATTAATAAACCATTGTGCAAAAAATGCCTCTTTATCTACCTGCGATGAGCTCATTTACCCATATTTACTAAAAATCTTTCAACTATTAAGCCTCTAGAATAAATATCACACTAATTTGCATGAACAAATGAAACGTACTTCAACTGTTTCTTTTAGAACCCGGAATATCCTGCGAAATGGAATAACATCAAGGGTGATATTGAATAGTTCAGGCTCACCAAAAGCAGACCCAATGAAATCCTTGAAGACAAATTGTACACAGGCACACAAAATATTTTCTTGTGGTAATTTGGCATTAGACCAAATATGACGTATATTGCCCAGTAGAACAAGAACTGATTGAGGAAACAGTAGCATGTTATCTGTCAAACTATCAATAATGATATTGACAAGAATCGCAAAAAAACTTGGAACTGAGGAATCAGTGTTAGTTTTCATTTTCTCTCGAGAGGATTCGAGAATATTAAACGGTAAGCACGGATCATTGTTGGTAAGCCTGAAGATTATGTTTTGCAGAAGTGAGTTTAAAAACGACCGAACCCCAGTGGAACAAAATATGAATAAATGTACTAAGTTTAAAATCTCTGACTTGGAGTAAACTGCACATTTCACAACATTTAGGCACTGCTGCAGATAGTGAGCAATTGCGAGTTGAACCAATTGGTTGCATGAGTTCAGAGGATAAGTGCAAGTAACCAAGCAAACAGAACGCGCGATATGTTCTAAGATCTGAATGTTTAATTTGTAATAATGCAACAATTCAGCAATAAGCAGAGGATTTTTCTCCAATAATCTAAAGAACTCAATATAATTACGTTGCATTGAACTAGTGGGCATCTTGAATTTAAAATATCCCAGTGAGAAATACCGAACTCCACGATGATTCACTGTGTGAGCGGAAGATACTTTATGAAAAAGAATTTTTGTCCTCAAGTGATGGTAAAACCAGCTCAATTTACGTAAACTATCGTGAAGTTCATCTGTTTCTGCCTTGACAATCTTAATAGCCTCATATTGATGGTCATAAAAGCTATTATCTTTGTTGATATCCACAATTATGGATATCAGATCATTAAAGAACCTCCCAACCATGCTGTCTATCGACAAACGAATGAACGCATCACTACATACAGCTGCAACGCAAACACTCCAATAAACCGCCCATGAGATAGCCTTCCTCAAAGGGATAAAAGCAATAATGCTGTCCGCGCTTTGGAAATCCGGAAACATTCGTATCTGTGTCTATTGGAAGAATTCACTCACTTCAGAAGCAGAGCGCGTGGTAGTAAACAAGAATAATATTATGAGATGTTGGACAATCCGAAGGTTAAAATTTGGTAAAAAATAACCACCTCAACCAGTAATTTCGCACCATTAAATGTCATTTGGAAAATAAAAATGGCAACTGCATTCTCCATACAAGATTGTTCGTACAGGTGTCGACAGGAATTAGCTGATATATTAAATCTCAAATACTAAACTCCAGATTGAAGGGTCTAATAGGTTTTCCAATGAGTCCTTATTTATGCTGTTTAGGTAAATATAGGATAAACCCATGCTGGGAACTATTTCGGAGCCGCATATTCTTGTGAAAGTTTTAACGATCACTTATTCATCCAAATTTTATTGAACAGAAATATTCCTATTAATCTGAGCAGAAGAAAGACAATTAAAATAGGCTTTCATTTGCACTGCTTAATCTTATTAATCTGTTTTGACCACTCCACGAAGCTATTCACAATTTGACTACCGCTGAATGAATAGTATGAGGACCTATAAAGTAAAGTTGGGTGAACAAAAGTGACCTGTGGTATTAAAATATTGATTGTGCAATAGTGTTCAAACTTTGTAACGGCATCCATTAATCTGATTCGAGAATGTTGATTACTTGTGGGAGGACAACAAACGTTATGGAGGTGAAAAGCCGTGCATTGTCAAAAATTCTTCCAACTGCTTATCTGCCGATTTGTTGGATGGTACTGTTAAATTACCCAAACAGCGTTATGGTTTGGAAGTATTTTTTTAGTGGAAAACAGAATAGCCTACAGAGGAATCCTATTGATTGATTTGGACGAAGTGAGAACAAACATTTAAAATTTTTTATTTTGATTATAGCTTGATTCCACACCGTATTTTTGGTACAAGTATGGAATTTTCAGCATGGATATCGGTAGTCCAAATTTAGCAGGCCGACCATTGATATCGGGTGTGCGTCGGCAGGGGATCGAACTCCGGACCATGTACATGGTCGGCGACAGTCCTAACCACTGTGCCACCAACTCACATACTTGCAGGTTGAAAAAGCTCTTTATACAGAAGGATAGTAAACCTGCCCTCTAGCCACCCTGGTAACTACACGTTTATTTTCTGTTTTTGTGCTTTATATTAGGCCACAAATCTTTATTACAGCTAATTGAGCTGAACCTATTAATAATCTTCCGATTTTTTAAGATGCTCGTTACGTATTCATTTTACCCTTGCTTACCGTATCTTTTTACCTCCATCCCCTTCACTCTAACTTTCCATCATATAATGCATAAATAAACTTTGGTTACTACGAAACTGTCTTGTATTCACACCTCTTGTTCCACAATGATGTCCTTAGAGTTGAATTAATTTTCTTGGTATGTTAACACTTACATTAATGATAACTTGTCATTTTGAGGTGGTCGGCAGTTGACCCAAAGCTGTTGAAAAGAGTTGTTTTTAGTCTGAATATATGTTTGTCCCCAATTTGTTCAAAAATAGGATAAAAGATTTGCCGCTATGAGGTTTAGTGTTATTATATATTCTCACCATGTGATCCACCTAAATTGGTTTTAGAACAGATGTAGGCGTAACTAGAGACAAACTGGTAACCACGTTAATATGGGACTTAGTCCCTATAGCATTACAAGCAGTTAGTCTTCTAGGAAATTAATGGTGCCACTGCTGTCTGTAAGTTGACCTTCCCGCGTGTAAAGTGTCGAATGAATAGGGGCGTTGATATGGCGCCTGCAGCTTTACCTTGAGGACATCTGCGCGGTCTAGTTGATTTGAGTTTGGCTGATTTGTTTCGTTTGATCTGGGTAGCTGCATTTGACATGATTCTGGTTTTTATTTGGCTTGAACTGTGTTGATTTTGTTAAGAATAGTCGTCAAAAAGTGTCTCTAGGCCTGAAGGCATTTATCGTGCAGGAGGATACTTGAGAATGTGTTTCATGTAAAAATTATAGGCATGTAGTACATGGTGGAAACACCCACGGACGCATATCTAGTCTTTGAAGCAGCTGAAGCAAACTGGCATACTCTGAGGATCCACATTAGCTCAGAAGGTTGTTGGTAGCCACATGCAAGTCTACCTGGTCTCTTGACAAACAAGGAAATGAAAAGAATTCACATGACCTGGAACTCGTGACACTTGTGCATACTCGTGTAAACCATCTGTGTAAATGCAGGAAAAGCAGTGTATACTGAACATATATGTATGATAGAAAAGTCACATATACAGTGTACAACACTCCAAATGTAATCTCTCTGGATGCAATACATCTGAGGCTCAAAAGGTTGTCGTAATGTTAGAAATCCCGAGGAATCCTATGAGTAAAGGAATCAGATTCTGATTGAAATTATAACATATGGGGTAGTGTATTTGAATGTGGGATGCTGTCCTATTTAATTCCTGAAAAATTTATGAATTTCGTACTGGTTTTCCACTTCAAAGTTGCACCTATGTTCGGGCTACGTGATTTAATGTACTCAGCTGGAAGTCATGCTCGCAATGTGAACGACCACTTAGCATTTGAATAAGGCGAAAACAGTGATTCATACAGCATTTGACACTGTAACAACAGAAGACAAGGGCCAGGCAACAGATCGTTTATTAATGAGATCAACACATATTTGTAGAGTTTCGTGTATATTATTATAAATAATTGTTAGCTGATAAACACATTTTTCTGATTGGTTGTTTCTCACTAAAAGTTAATCTTTCATCTCTTTGTTGCTGTTTCTTGAGTGTCAGATCATCTATCTGCTAATTTCACCCACCTACGTAAAGTCTGCTCTCCATCTTTGACCTTGTTTTCACATGACTAATATTTGAGCCATAAACATTGACGTCAATTACTGTCTACCAATCCGGCTAGCAGCCATCTGTCACCACAACATTACCATCATTTGATCTACCGGCTCCTCATAAGCTGCGTACATGCTGAAGAAATTATTAAGTCTGTTTATAGAATACCTTTAACAAAGCTATAAATGTTATATAGCGTCACTTGACAGGTTACTCCATATTTAATAGATAGTACCAAGAAATTACACTTATATGGCTTATGCTCAGAAAGCTCAAGTTTAAACGCAATACACACTTGGATACAATGGCAAAAGAGTTACGAAATAAACTCAAAATGTGAATAAAGGGCATGCGACTAACAAGTTAAGTAGAGATGTGGTGAGTTCAGCTCAAATCACGGAAATATGAAACAAGCACTGTTGCACTGTAGCGAACGGTAGAGATGTTAAAGCCAATGTTTCACCAAAGTAAGTTATAAAACGGTGATAAATTCTTAAGTTTTCGAATAAATACATTGCTTTATGATGAATCACCATTGAAATTCAGGGGGCGAAATTCTTAAAAGAATGTTCGTAAATACAAAGACGTATTAGACAGTTACCAGGCACTGTTCATACCACGTTATCACCCTTTATTAACCATTAGTTTACCAAGTGGCCCGAATGCAAGGCTCGCTTCTGTAATACATGAGGAAAATTTTATGTCAGAGAACCCTGGGATTTGCATCTGAGTCTGCTTTCTAAACTATATTAAGAGGCAAAAAATGAGCTCCACACAAGTCCAAGTCTATTTTCTTGGTTACGAAGACGTATCGCAAATATCACGGAGAAACACCATCAAAATGCAAGAAAATTCTACGTTTAATGTTAAACCAGAAAGCATGCAAATTTAGACTGCCTCCCCTGTACATCAAGAAACATCCCGAAACTGTTACAAATAATCTGAAAAAAGAGAAAATCTCACTCAGTGGCGGCTACTAGGTTGATAAAGCCTAAGGCTTCATCTCAACTGGCTATAGTTCACAACACAACAGAATCAATATCCAGTCGAACTAACAAAAACTAGGCCCTGAATTGTTGTATCATGGTCAACGTACCGTCTGTACCCAGGTGGCCTCGGGAGAAGTCCCTTCAGTCTAACTGCCCACAGTTTTAGGCTGATTAACTCTCATGATACTTTTCATTTTACTAGATTTCAAGACTTCCAAATATTGAATTGCTGTTTCAATTATGTTACCATACCTCAGAGCGAAACACGATGTCAACGCAGATGAATGCGCAACAATGATTTCGCCACCTCTTCGGGTTTGAGCCTATCAAAAGTGAGCTGTGTATCTGAACAGACAGCTGGCGAGCTGCTCAGTCTGCGTGCTTACCAATGGAACTAGGGAATGATTTAGTTATCAGTGTCCTTGTAATAAAATTCATGTGAAAAGTTGTTGAGATGGGCAACCTCATTATAAGAGGTCCTAGGGAAGGTTAACCTAAACACGGTAGGCACTTTATGATGAAAAATTCTCTCAGGATTGCATCCAATTGCAGAGAGGAAGCGTGACAACAAATCCACACCAAACACAAAGAAACTCGTCAAAAACACATACATGAATAGTGTCTGTAGGACCTCTATGACTCGGTATACCATAGCCACCCAGATACCGTGGGTGATTAGGGAACTCAGAAGGATAGAACCAGCAACCAAGTGGGAATTACATCTTCTTTATGACTTCTAGGCCCTTCTTTATCTAAGCATGATGAATGCCCTTCAATTTATTTCACTAGGTATTCCCCTCCTGATTTCTTCTCCATCGTGCTTTTAGAAATAAAGTTCCATAAACACCGTTGCTCCTCTAACGAATTATAATTGTATTTTGACAGTTTACACATAACGACAGGTTTTGTTTTTGGTATTATTTCACTGACATTAAACCATTGGTCCTCTTCAGCATTACAGGTCTTCGGTCGTTAATTTGCGTAAAGGTTTTGGATAAAAATAGTCGGTTTCCAAATGTCTCCACTGCTTATCCTATCTAAGTGTGGCATGGAAGTCTATTGTTATGTCAGTCTAATGACAAGTCGTATATTTCGTACGCATACCAAATGAAATATCGCGTTAAATATTACTTTTAATGTGAATAACATTAGCAGAGTAATGTATACGGGCTGCGTTATATTTGCTGCAACCATATCTACAATGCAATAATTTCGACAGAGTGCTTAAACTAAACTCTAATCCTAAACACCATAATTTTGAAAATACGTCTAATCATAAAATTCTAGATACTAGCAGTTTGAACAGACATGCAGGCGAGATGTTAGCTGATGCATAGGAAATCCTGATTAATAAATAATAATGGATATGTATCACTAATTAATAATACTTGGTCAAATTCCTGACTGTCTATATCTTCCTATGGAGACGTTAAGAAATGTTTTACAACTGTTTACACACACACGCATGCACACTCTGTTTAAAGTGTTTAACAAAGGTAGACCAATATTTGTAAGTCCGAGGTCAAATTTTGAACACAGCTCATACAATTTTGTTTATTATATTTGTTAATACTTGTTTTATGAATCATGATTGGACAAAGTTTTTAAAAGCAAAAGATGTGCCTTTTATATGTAAAACCTCTGTTATGTTAATTTCGATCAATTTCCCTGAAGAAGTTCGGACCAGATTGCCGAACGAAACGTTGGAATTACTCATTTCAATCTCGCTGAGATTTTACAAGTATAATTTTTTACATATCTACTCAGTATCATAAATTGAAGGAGGTAGTACTGAAAAGGTAGAAGACGAAGACATAATTGAAGAATGATTATTTGGAAATCGGTATCTATATATAGTCAAATTATGCATACCTTATCTACAACGCACCATCTGTAAAGATCCTCGTGTTGTGGTAATTCTGGACTTCATGTTGTTTTTCACTGCGTTCCTTGCACGTCTACCATGTATCTCCACAACTCTGTATCATTTGCCTTCTCTGAAATCATATGTATCTCCCTGCTATTTGATGTTTTTATGCTGATGAACGTCTATTGATATAACACTGATAAATCTTATCATTAGCACTCTCTATATTTTTTTCTGAAGTAAAACTGATACTTCTGGATTTTGACGACATCATTTTAGCGCGTTTGGTCGATTTAGTGAAAAGATATATCCTTCACTTGTGTGCTAGTTTTTAATATTCATAGTATGCTCTGAGCAATAATTTATGTTTTCATGTTTTCGGCAAGGCCTGTTTTTCATAAAGGTTTGGTTCGCTTTCTTTATTGATATTTGTGATTTCACTAAATTTGAAGATTACCTACGACCCAATAGCCGTTCTAAGTCTACAACCATACTTTACGAAGGAACACCTTGTTAACGCAGAAAAATGCGTAACAGCGATAGGTGAACCACTTTTCTCCAGAAGGCAGGGCGATGCATTGCAGTCATGGTAATGACTTCACACCCCCGACGGCAACCAACGGTCGCACCCCCTACTCTGCTGATGCTGGTGTAGTGCACTTTTCCATCACTGACAGTAAATTGATATCATCTGAGTTAGCACCCATCAAACAATCTACTCCAGGTGCTACAGACCTTGAGGACAACGTTTTTAAAGATATATTTAATTTCACTATCATTGCAAACTCTCTCCCATTCTTTCTCATCAATGTTCGCTCCTTACTCAAAATAATATTTGACTTCTCTATATTATTCTTAATTTGCTACCCGTCCCTCATAATGATTACTTAAATATGATGCACTCCTCAGATTTGCTGCAAGGATATTTCTGTTGATAACTATTGCGCATTCAAGGGTGACAGAAACCATTTCAGAAGGGGAGGATGTGCTTTGTATATCGGGTCTGATATTAGGGTCACAGAGCTCATCACAGATAACGACTCAGTCTGGGCTATTCTAAGGCTGTCCCACTCTAGTTCCTATCTTATAGGTTGCGTCTATCATACCCCATGCTTAGCTGTTGAAGGTGATATGAAGCTTGTTAACACGTTCACTTACGCTACTTCACTATCTTATACGGCCAAAATAATATGTGGGGACTTTGATATGCCTGATATAGTCTGGTAAACACTTTGCTAACCAAAACGGTATAGTGTATTTTTGAACATAATAGAAACAATAGACTGGCAAAAGCACGTAAAGCATCCTACCAGACTATCTAAAATTTTAGATCTAGTTTTCACTAATGGGATCACTCCCACCACCCTTCGAGTTGGTAAAGGGTTTCCTGGCAGCGACCAAAGAATAGTATTTGGTACATTCAATATTTACACCAACATGAGTTCATCATTAAATGCCAACAAAGTATTACTCAGGGGTTACAGACACGCTCAGTGGGACATCCTGAAACAATACCTACGCACTCTAGACTGGGAGCCATACTTTACATGCAGCTCGGCTATACAGACAAACAACTTACTGTATGAGAACCTAGGATTTTCACATGCCTTCATCGTTCCTACAAGAGTGATAAAGAAGAGGCCTGAAAAGCCTGACTTCATCCCTGTTAAGATTCGAAACCGACTGCGCTAGCAAGCGAGGGTGTTTTACAGAGGTAGGGACTTTTCACCACTTTCAACTCTCAAGCAAACTTCTGATTCATACAAATCTAACCAATTATCTCAGTCCACCAAACTAGAATGCACCTTACTTTCACGACCTGATAGTACAGAAGCATCAGCAAACTAATGAAATCACGAATTAGCAACAACAGAATGAGTATCCTTAACTTATTACGAGATGGAGGAAAACTGTACTAAGACCTGCAGGAGATATGCCAGTTATTCAGCTTCCACCTCGCTAGCATCCCTCTGAACATCATATGATGCCGGCCGTGATGGAATTCCATCTTCTAAATAATTTATAACTCAGTTGTTGTATTACTAACTACTGGAGTCCCGTAACCGAAATAACTTTCACCACAATGTTTTCCTCAGTACAGAAATGGCTGCAAGGCACCAAGTGGTATATGGAATAACAGGTCGATTTACAAATCTCATAACTCTGTACGTCATAACCTCCACTCAAGCCCCCACCGCCGCTACGCATACATTCAGGAACGCAATGAAATTTGAAGAGCCCTGCAACATTTGCGAAACACGTGGCGCCTAGGAATGCCACTTCACGCCACAACGCCGGTGTTTGGACATCCTATCCGACCCTGTTTTTACCCATAAACACTGTCGATGTAGGTAGACACACATACCTAGGTAGTAGTGATATTTCAGGTTAGTTCGCAATTTGCCGTGACTTATTGATGACATTGTTAATTGATGCGCATTCTCCAATCAATAAGATTTTTCAACTAAGAACGATAGTATTAGCTGCGAGGCCTATTACAGTACTGATAACGGAATCATTCTGCTCATCCGCCCTTGACGTGCATCTAGGTAAATTTGATCACACTACACCGTGAAAGTAGAAACTTCAAGTGTTGTGGAGGATGCCTCGTAAAGACATATAGTTCATTTGTAGTCAGTAAGGTGGAAAATAAAATACTGGATGTGATAAGTGATTCATTCACATGAAGATAAATACCAATTTCTCATAGGCTGTGGTTATCGAGCACCGTGCTCGACCCAGGAAACTGATGCACTTTTGGCTAAATCGTCTGCATATGCCTTCGCGCTCGGTGCTTACATCAAAACAATTGCAGGGGACTTCACTCCCCAGATATCAACTGGCTAAATGGTTCCAGTCCCTGACTCTTCAACGGAACAACTGCTTCTGTCCATTTCTACTGATGAAAACAACACGTCCAGATACCTACCCATGATGACAACACGTTGGGACTTGTGTTCTGTCACGATTTAATCCCTGTTTCCACCGATGTTGGTAACGGATATTCCAGAAGGTACTACAGAATGCTACTCAGCTCTCTGTCCGTCTCGTCAATAAACATAGAGAACAAACGCGGTCAATGGAGTAATGTATGACGTATTTACAAGCATGCAGACTGCAGAAAAGTCCAAGGACTCATTCAACGCTGCCAATGGGATAACCATTACACCTCTTACTCCCTGGAGGCTGAAGTATCCCTGCTTTATAGGAATATTACCCTGTTTCTAGCTTCTGCAGCTCCTAAGAAGACAGTTAAACCAAACGAACACTGAGCTGACCATATTCTAAAAGCACGTCGCAGTAAGTCAGAGAGGTCGTCAAAATAATACTATTTCACTAGGGATATCGTCACTTCACTCAGTGAGTGAGTAACTTCAATCTGCCAGATGCTTATTCTCTCACAATGACCTCAACGAAGAGTTGAGCTGATTCAAAAGTACTTCCAAGGCCTGTAATGTAACAACCATTCTTTGAAAAGCATACGCTGTCGACAAGAGAAATCTTACTTACTTAACAACAAATTAATCCGCGATAACTCTGCCATCATCCGTCAACTTTTCGATTAGCTATACATGATTCTGGATTGAGAAACACGTATCCCTAGAGAAGCCGCACTCCTTATCAGCTCTTCTCTCAGGAGCGTCGTGTCCGTCAGTAAGTTAACACGAGAAACCCACCACGTGATTGAACGCTATTTCAGGAAGAGAAGAAAATTCTGCTCAGCTGCAAAATGGTATAAAATGCAATTAGGAATAATACATTATTGGAAGTATATTTACAAGATAAATACGAGGAGCCGGAGACTCCTTGAAATGACACTGTACATTTGCAATGCTTAATGCTAACCATATTGATCTAATCATAGAAACCATGACGTTTTCGATGAAAATATAGCTTTGTTCAATCACTGGTGTTCTGTTTTTAATCAAAGCAACCAGAATTTAAGGAAGCAACAATATGAGATGAGCACAAAACTGTCTACCGATATCGCGTAATAGTTATAAAAGACAGTCGTTGGTTTGGGCGAGGATAAACTCTTTTGCCTTTTAAATTTGCCTCACTTCTGGTTTTCTCGTCTCCCATTGGCTATAACAGTGGCGGTCGGTTGGATTTTTGATTTGTCATAGGTGGGTGCTGTCGTGGGGTTTTTGTGTGGCTGTGTCATGAATGGTTTGCAAGCAACTGTGATGAGTATAAATGCAACATTTGACTATTCCAACGTTGTTGCACTGTTTTTTATACTGACACAATGCTCTTTTCGATGTACACTCTCCTGAGACTGGTAAGTCTTTATGGTGGTTATCGGTGACTACGTTCCCGTTCCTCGTTAAGCCACAAATAATGCTGATGATGAGGGAAGGTTGGGCATGAGGCTAGCAACCCCATCCTGTAAAATAAACACTGCTACAGAAACTTCAAGCCACTAGCTTGAAGCCCTATGTTCCACTGGGAACGTGAAGGAAAAAAAACGTTCCCGTGGGTCCCAATGCATTTCTCGAGTTATGGTTATATGTACAATATTTTCTCCTTCGGCATTTCTCGTTTATATAGTCTGGTATTCTGTATTTCATGCGAATTGACTCTGACAAGCTGAGGCAGTAATGTACTCATTCAGGGAACCCTTCTTAGGAGTATGTTAGTGTGACAACACTGTGGAACTTTTATATAACGTGCATACTTCTTTCTAATATTTTGTCCCTCGCACCACTAACAAAGTAATGTTAAATGTGTTCCTTTAGTAGGATTCGATGGCACAATTACTGGCAACTAGTGATATTATGTATGCGTAATATTCATGATATTTTCTGCACCATTATTGTGCTCCACATTTCAAAAGAAGTGTAAGCTATGATGACTGAATTTATCGAATTCTTAAATCGTGTATTTTCATGAATGTTAATTATGTAAATGCCTAATTTATGTAGCTGAATTTAACCTTTACCACTTTTAAGAATGTCGAGTAGTAATGAGGTGTGACAGTTAGTTACATTCGGTGGAATTAGTCGCGTTCGGGCAAAGACATTCGAAAAACATGGACGAGTGTTCCACGACTTATGAGCAGATACATCCGCACAATCAGTTGTAGGAATCGATTCTATATACCACAACAAGTGAAGGTAAGTTAACTCATGCACTTATAACCATGCAGATATTCTTTTTCCAGTTCGTGATACGGATAACTTCGAATGTGGGCATAGAGTTCTGTTCACTTGAATTGTGGAAGAATTTAAAGTTGACGCAATTTAGCCACTGGCAGTTTCCGTCGAATAATGGGAGATACTTCCCAAACGAAGGTTTTCACCTTTGACTGTGCACAGCCCATACATGTTAATAAACTTGTTTGCGCTGCGGCGACATAAAAGTTTCTATCTAATATTCTTGTGTTCTATTGGTTCTGCATGCGGTGGGAGTACGGCATGGTAGACCGGTACTCCCTAGGATATGAACACGTTTCTAAACGCAAGTGTAATTCCGTACGAACACTATAGATCAGTATAGGTGGTGAATTATAAGTACTTTAGTCAAGCCTAAACATCTGCCTAAAGTTGAGCGAGTACATCTCCTAGTCATGGGTAGATCTGTGGGGACCAACGACTAAAATACTTAACCTCTGTATTTGAAAAATAAGAATAGAACTTAGGCACTGTGGTGGAGTCCGATTTCTTATAAGGTTAAGTGTTAACAAAAGTAGTGCATTACTATTGTTTCACTTAAAAAAATAATGTCAATCCAAATGATTACGAATATCGACGTATACCGCAAAATGAAGTCTTTGTGAGATGAATAATTGAGTAGACGGAGCTGTGGCAATATTAAAAATATTTCGCTTATACTGAATTATGCCAGCAATTACTTTCTCAGGTTTCATTGATAACTCGAGCCTCCATCTCGTCATTATGATAAATTTAGTTTCACTCAGATAGAATAAGAAAAGTATGATAAGCAGGGTGATAGGTATATTTAATGAAAAATAACAGCAAGCAACTGTCTGTTCGCGACTGTTTGTCATAATTATTTCGGCGGTGTTGAATTGCTTTGACCAGGTTGACTGACATTACGGGACTTTTGCAAATAAGTGAGTGAAGTGTATCTTTGAATTCGTTGCAGTTAGAAAAAAGTGATATAAAAATTAAACGCTTTATGTTTGCCTACCTTTTCTGAAAGAGTTTCATTCTCTTTTCTCATTCTTTGGTCATGACTGCATTCTTCTGTGGTTTTCACTATCACATACATTGTTCCTCTTGTCAAGTATAATAATAATAATTTATATTTTCATATAAACATAAATTTACATGAAAATGCATGCCATTTTTACAGGCACGATCAAGTATGATATAATGACAAATAGTAGATTGTCTACAAGCTAATAATGTTTGAACAGCTAAATATTTGATATATATATAAACACACTCATTGTCTGACCCATATCGTATCATTATTGAATTAAAAAGTAGTCCTCCAGGTTTCGCAGGAAAATCGACTTCGTTTCGTTTTCAACCCGTAGTTGTAGGCATACGATAGCCAACCAATATTGAGGTAAGTACAACGTTTACAAGGGATAGTAAGATTATCACGTTTTTTAAAAGTTCAAATTGTTGAATTATATAGTACAAGCAATCGGAACAGATTCTTATAATTGTTATTTTGTAAATCTTCCATGAAGGTTTCCATCGACATGTTGATGTTTGGGTATCATTCCGAACTTCGGAAGATAGTTTACAAATCTAAAATGCAGTAATTATGGAGTCTTCAGTAGCACTTACTTGTAAACAATCTAAGCATTTCCTCTGGATACTTTCTCATCAAACATTGGTACGTTACTTCCATAATGGATAAGATTTTATTTTGATAAATCACACAGTGTAGTACAGTTATATTAACTGATGACGTTTCGAGCACAAACTATTGCTCATAATCATATCAAGTTACTCACACAACTTCTTTCCTTCATTTATATACATGTGTGGAATCGACTAGATATTGGAATAAAATTCAATATGAGATAATGTACATTTAGAAATAATAGTACGAGTGTTATTAATCCATTGCAATTAGATGGGAATGACGACGAGTGTTTTTATAGTCATAATAAGTTGATTGTTAGAATGTGTTGATGTGTTTGAATGGAAATAGAATTTTAAGACTATTTATCATTTTCTTCTGATTTGACTGGTGGCAATAATACGAGTGTTATTAATCCATTGCAATTAGATGGGAATGACGACGAGTGTTTTTACAGTCATAATAAGTTGATTGTTAGAATGTGTTGATGTGCTTGAATGGAAATAGAATTTTAAGACTATTTACCATCTTCTTCTGATTTGACTGGCGGTAATAATATCTTCCATATTTCTGGTATTTGCATTGAGTCACTTCTGTTGCATGTGTTGGGTGTAGATTCGATGAATAAGGATTCCGTAATCAACCTGTCTCTCCACCTACATATATTACTTTTTAGAATTTTAACCCTATCCCACCCTATTGTGTGGTTGTTTGTTATTGCGTGAAGTGCAATAGCTGAGCTTTTTTCTTAATTAGCTATGCACTTCACGCAATAACAAACAACCACACAATAGGGTGGGATAGGGTTAAAATTCTAAAAAGTAATATAGGTAGGTGGAAAGAGAGGTTGATTACGGAATCCTTATTCATCGAGTCTACACCCAACACATGCAACAGAAGTGACTCAATGCAAATACCAGAAATATGGAAGATATTATTACCGCCAGTCAAATCAGAAGAAGATGGTAAATAGTCTTAAAATTCTATTTCCATTCAAGCACATCAACACATTCTAACAATTAACTTATTATGACTGTAAAAACACTCGTCGTCATTCCCATCTAATTGCAATGGATTAATAACACTCGTACTATTATTTCTAAATGTACATTATCTCATATTGAATTTTATTCCAATATCTAGTCGATTCCACACATGTATATAAATGAAGGAAAGAAGTTGTGTGAGTAACTTGATATGATTATGAGCAATAGTTTGTGCTCGAAACGTCATCAGTTAATATTACTGTACTACACTGTGTGATTTATCAAAATAAAATCTTATCCATTATGGAATTATTCTCCACCACAGTGCCCAAGTTTTATACTTATATCAATAATTGGTACGTTACCATTACTTTGCTAGGAAATTTTAGGTCGGATTCCTTTTCATTACCTGTGCCTTAAGGGGCAATACCACCATTGACTGCATATGATTCTATGATTTCAAGAAGTCTCTCCAGACCAGACACTACTTCAGATGTGGTAAAAATATCAGTCTCAAGTGCAACTTCCATATCTATCATAGACAAAGGTATCTCCTGAAGGAATCAAAATTATCTTGGTGATCTGAAAGTGAATGATTGTTACAACTGATATGACTTAGGTAACACGTGTACCAGTATAGTAGGAAGGACCTGCAGGTTGCTCCTCGACACAAAAGCAGTAATAACTTTAAGCTGTGCAACATTTCCGAAGGACTATGCATAGTATTCTCATTATCCCAATGCACACTGGTATCAAGATAAGTGGATGCCGTTTGGTTCAGCAAGCAGTTACGGTCTTCCGAAATTCCATGTGACAATTTCAACTCCACTAGTATCACATCTTAGGCTGATCAATTCTAAGCATAAACTTCATCGAAACGCACATAATCACCACAAAATTTAGCCGCTTGTCTCATTCACCGTGTGTGAGTTATGGAGAATTTCACTGATCACATATGAAAGTAAAAGCGCTTAAACTCCTCACAAGAGATATCTAACTTATTGATCCAATACGCAATACGAATAATGACAGGTGAGTTATTCGAGAGATGCCTGACAAATCTTATTCAGATATCTTCTGTTTCACTTGTTGGTAATAGACAACATAGGTCATGGGAGACCTGTTTTTCTGGGATGGACGGGATGAGAGAGGTCGTCGGATGTAGTTTGGATCTTGGAATAATTCAAAAGAATAGTACGGGATACATCAATTACAGAAATTTTCATAATGGATTAAGTCAACTGTGAGATATCCACCGTGAGCAATAGTTATATTCAGGCGAAAATCGTCATCTGCGCATTTCATGTATCCCGGGATTTCAGCAAAAATGTGGAATGAAATGAAGCCTTACTTGATATATTTAGACCCAAAATCCTCTTAGTACGCAGGTTCTTATATCGTCTTGTTAAAGATGCAACACCCGAAAGATAAATGCACTGATCACTGACCCTGGGGGTTCCACCATCGCCTTAGTGTCATCAGGACTGTAGATCTCAGGGTATGCAATTATACTAGGCATTACTGGGTGCCTAAGAAAGAGACGTGAGCTATGGCATATATGCAGAGTGCTCTGTTACTGTCTAATGGTACTAACAATAGAGTTGCAAGCTCTAACGGACATCTGAAAAGATATCTACACAGAAGAATCCATTACTAGTTTGCATGTACAAGACATAAGTGGTGGGCACGCATCGAGAAACGTCGAAGTTTTGAGGCCATCGTCTTCCTTAACCATCAACTGCCTCTGAGTGTGAGTAACCGTGTATAGGTCCTACATCAGTCCCTCACATCCTAGGAGCGACTCCCCTAGGAATGTCGGTTCGATTAATCTTTAGTTTCGGAAATCTGTCTAGGGTTTACCATTAAGTGCACTCGTCCCTGCTCGGCAACTTCAGACTTAATTTCGGAAAAGCCTATAATATTGGTTGAGAAACATGCATAATACAACTATGCGGAACAAGTTAATTTCGCTTACTAAGTATTTTCCGTTGAAGTTCCTACTCCAAACTGTTATCAATTTTTCCCATCTTATACATCATGCACAACGCAGTAATCAATGTCTGCAAACTATTTGTAGTGTTAAGAGTACGTCTTCCGAAATCCGTAGTCATGGTTTGCTGGAATATACTCTAATTATTACGCAAGGCGAACAGCACTCCTTGACTGTCCTGCTGAGTCTGTTTTAAAGGTCTAACCAGTTCAAACTTCATGCAAATAGTTGACAGAGTCAAAAGCATAAGCTATGAACTGATGCATACCTACTTCTAGATATCCGAATTGTAGCCTGTAGCCAGGAATGTTTTTGTGTTAGAAGGCGACGGTTCTGTCGGTCTCTTTTCCGAAATGCCGGTGTCTTATTCATGTTTCTGTCTAAAGGATGATTATCTGATATTTTATGGTTGATTGCCATTAGTTTACTTACTGGAATAGTGACACCAGGAGACGAGAAACTAGTGCTGAGACAACGGGTATAATCTGGGTAAGTTGGGGAAGAAACTCGGTGAGCGGACTACCCTATAATACGTCGGTCAGGTAGGATATTATCTAGCTCTGGCAGGAGAATAAGTCCTTACTTAGATGCCTCAAGGGACCCCTGAAACATAAAAATGGAAGAAAGAGGTTAGTTCAAGAAAATTTCATCACATCCTAAAGAGTGCCTCAATGCCCACACAAAAGCAAAAATAAATACTTGCTACAAAAAACAGTTTGGCCTACTCTCTGTGTGGCCTTAGTATAGTGTGCATAGCTAGTGCATGTGCGACGTCGCATTCTAACGAAGAAGCCAGGTACATGCACGAATTATTATGGGGAAGCGGCCATGTTTTAAGCAGTTCTACACTTCATGGACAGGCAGCTGGATGCACTCTCTGCCGTTCTCTTTTAGATACTGTTTAAGACTTACATGCAACCCTAAGTGGACGCCCATAACATCATTCATCCATCCTTCCGCAAGAAAAATATGGTCTCTTAGATATGGTGCTAAGACAAACTTCAAACAGGTCTACTGGTCTTCACCATTAAACCTACAGAAAGTCTATGCAGGAGCCGTGTCTGTCTGTACTTAGGAGTTACAAGCTACATGACGTCAGCAGATCAAGGGCAGATAGAACTGTCTGCAGGTGATGGTACAACCACTAAGTCATCAAAATCATCCTTATCTCAGTGCCATCATGGATTATTCACCAGTGGGTCCAAACTTGGATTTTCCTCCGTTCACTTTAGTTTGAGGTTTTATGCATTAAGATTACACTACCAGCACCTTTAGCCGCTGTGATTTCATTCGAAACTATAAAAAGTGACTTGATTATTATTCAGTGAAACTCACGTTGCCTCCGATTAAATGTCAACCACATTAAATCCAGACTCAACATAAACACCATCTGCTGGTGAAAACGGCTTGTAGGCAAACCAGGAACGTGCTTCACTTAATGCTGCTATCGCTGGCACAATAACAGTCCTTCTACTCTCACTCTAATTCAGCAATCAGCCTACTTGTCTGTTTAATTATTACTTACTTTTACGTGAGATCACTTATGTTGCCCTGAAATGACTAATATAGTATAACTTACCAGAGAATGGACTAAATTTGGCGCCAGTAGTTTCACCGTCTTAACGTAGTCAGCGAAATTCTACACAAATTTAGATATTCAGAGTGACATCGAATTTCGAGAACTGTACTCACATTGTCAACAAATGAAATCACGTGACTACAGTAAACGAAGTAGGTATTTCAGTTGGACATAAGGAAAAAGATTTTTACCAATAAATTTACTGTTGGGATTTGAAAATTGCATCTAGATTAATATCCAAAACGCTTGAGATAGAATAGGTGTTATTGTTATTGCACAGTCATGAATCTGAATCTGAAAACAGTATAAGTTAGTAGAAGCGGGGAATCTGTTGCGGTACGTTACATATGTTGGTTTACCCTAAACCCTTACATATTCAAGCTTTGTTCCATTTGTTGTTACGCTTTGTTATACTTGAGTATGTTTTGGCGAGGTATCATTTTGTCGAATATATTTTTGATCGTGTTTAAACTGAAACGAACCCGTTTAACAAAGGTTCTTCAGGTGTTGAATCTTTCAAACGCTTCTATTCATTGTTACAATAATCTGCCTGCATAAAACAGTGGAATTATTATGGTTGTTGGCTCAACATGCTCGAGTTTCCTAAAATCGGGCTATATTATTCTTGAAATGGCTCCAGCGCTTTGAGTTCAGATTCACTTATTTTTGGGTCTATGTTTCCCTGTCTAAATAATTCTTGCTCAAGCACTATCTGAATTATTCAGTTATATATTTTAATACTCCTTCTTCCAAAAAGCCTTGACGAATGGATATAATTGAGTTCAATACTAATGTTCAACCTAAGTTACCGAGTTGTACTAACCTTGTATGCATGAATACGAAATAAGTCGAGTCCATATTTTTATCACTAAAATCCCATTAGTTTGACTAAAAAAAGAAACCAAATCCCCAGAGTCATTTTTCTAGTATAACTGTTGTGCCGGGAACCACTGTCGGTGGCACAGTGGTTAGGACTCTCGCCGACCATGCACATGGTCCGGGGTTCGATCCCCTGCCGACGCACACCCGATATATATGGTCGGCCTGCAAAATTTGGGCTACCGACATCCATGCTGAAAATTCCATACTTGTACTGAAAATACGGTGTTGCATCAGGCTGTAATCAAATCAAATCAAACTTTAAAAACCCATAAAGTGTATTCGAATCCTTCTTTGGCCAATGCTCACTGCTTCTATGTAATATTATAGCCCTATCAGGGTTATGACAACTGGCAACTATAAAGAGTAGATACCCCCACTCAAGGTTCAACTACAAAGCCAATCAAGTCGTTAACCTTCCAAAATTGTTTTGTGTGCGAACGGGTTTGATATGTCAAATAATATCTGTGAGAAAGTAAAGCATGTTTTCACCGTAAGTATAGAGTCAGTTTCTCATGGGCGCTTCTATGCGACATATGGGATCAGTCTGCATTTATAAATCCATTGTGAACGATTAACGATCTAATTCACTTCCTTAAGGTCATTTTCTGGGGCTTGGATGTGGTATCCATTCTTTATGGTTGCCAATATATTTAAACTAGTTTTTCCGAACCCGCTGATATTAAAGTCTTACTTACTACGCAATGAAAAGTTTCCTTAACCTAAAATTTGCAGCTAAAAGTGTTTTCTAAGTTGTGGCGTACTATAACTGTTAGGCTAATGTATATCTAGACTGAGGGAAGTGGTGTTTCGGTGATACAATGTAAACTGTGATCTGCCTGCCAGATTTGTTTGGTTATATAAAAAACTCAATGGCCAGCAGTCAGTCCTTACTGGTAATATTATCGAGGCCCCTTTGCAAAATTTGCATAATATTTCTTTCATTCAGGTCTTCATGCGAAATTTTGGTGAGCGTAGCTAGTCGACAATAATGCACCAAGTACTGAGCCCATCGCTTTGTAATGTCGTCCAGTGTTAAGCCTATCACTGAACAATTCGGACCTTTTAAATAGGCAGCTAGCTATACCGAAGCTCGAATTTTAAGTACATCCTGGAATCATCTGCTATTAAGATCCTTGAAGGAGGTATTTAGGCTCTTTGTTACCTTTCGACTTATCTGAAGTTTTCTTATTAGTGGTTTGTCAAGACAAATCATGCTACGCTGGAATGGCTTTTCGTATATTGTCATCTCCGGGATTTTAACTGCAGTACTAGCAACAATCTGCTTGTAATTTATAGGGTATCGTCTATCCATCCATTTCCGCAATCTTAACTTTCAAGCTATAGTAATGCTTTTTTAAGAAATAGTGCAGGGATAGAAATAGGAGAATCAAGTATGTGAAGCTCTTCGATAGGCCTCAGATGTTTCTTATCTGATCTCATTAATTCTGAAAGTTCAAAAAGATGGTTGGATTCGCCAATTGCTTCTTATACTTCCTAGGTGGTTTAGTCTAAATGAGCGTAGCTCCGCTCGCTACCTACACCGGGCCTCATTGGTTTAGCCATCTGATTTTCGTATGTTGAGCTACGGATTCGAATTTAACTCTATTATAGTTTTGACAACCATGTGGTATTATTTGCCTTCATATCATTGGTGTAGCTTGTTGTCAAGCGCAGTAATATGCATGTCGAGTGGCTTTTCATCTTTTCTAGGCAAACTGACAAGATTCCATTTCCTCTAAACCCTCCAAGTGATAATCTTAGAAATCCCGGTTTATGTTTTTCACTTCGAATTGAGTTTGATCACATCTAGTTACGGAGAGTAAAGTGGCTAAAGATGCCAGGAGTTTCGCTCGTCTAGTGGGTTGGATACGTCTAGATGCTTCATCTAAGGTATATCCGATTACCTGTTAAAGACTTTGTACGCTGCTATCTAATATGTAGATGTGATAAATCACCAGTCACCTATTATATGTAATTGTTAGTCCTGAAAGAATCTGAATGTACTGTTGACTGTAATATAGTGGAACCTGAAATATACTTGCAGATTTGTCGTTTAATTCATGTTTAAAAGGGTAAGTGAATGAAGCACAAAAGGAATTAGGTTGTGCCGCCTTACTACTGAATTCAATATTACGTGCTCAATATGTAAGATGAAGAAAGACCAGATTAATTACCAAGAAACAGTATATTTTAATGAGTTTGAATTATACTGTATATATCGAGTACTTGATCAAATATTTAGCACTTAATTGATATCTTTTTGTTTTTTAGATGTACTTCAGAGATTATCTTGATTTCTGATTCCTTCGAAAATAGACAATGTACAATCTTATGAAGTCTTTAGTTTATTGTATACCATGCATATGATTATCCTATGGTTTGGCTCACTTGTTTTGTCTGTTTCACAACCCAGCTTAACTTCTTTGGATTTGCAGTTTAGTCATGCAGACAGGAAGCTGCTGCGATGATAGTACAGGCAGTCTAGGTGGAGATAGTGAAACAAATACTACTGTCGCTAGTAGTCCTGGCTTTGATCTTCCTGTGTCTAAGGGCTCACCATTGTTACCAGAACCTCCTGAAGATATTATTTTGTCTCAACGTGCAATATACGATAATTTAAGCTCAACGTCTGGAAAAGAAATAAGCAAAATGGTGAGTTTTAAAAATTTATGTGCATTTTGATAATAGTAAGCTAATTTCTTAGTTAATGATTCTTAACTGACATTTAGTAATTAGTGAAAAACCGTTTAGATTAGAAAGTGTATTTCCTGAATTAAAATATGACTGCGTCTTTTCATTTAGTAAGTCGCATATATACATTTTATTTCGTCACTTACATCTATCTTGGAGATAAAAATTACAATTCTAATCAGTTTTTCAAGTCATTTCATAATGATTAAAGTTTTCGTATTTTGGATGAAGTACTGTCGACCTATGCACTAGTTGGACTGGAAGTTGAATATTACAATGATTATTCGCATATATTATTGTGTTATACTAAACACTTGAATTTCAATTGTTTGCATTTACTTGTCTTCAGGAAAATCCTATCAGTTCCAGCTTGTCGAACACTACTACTAACATCATGATTTGTGAATCTTCAACACCTAAATCTGTCAAAGCAGCTAATTTCATCCCTCCTAATCCATTTACTAATCCACCATCCTTTGAACCACCGAGTCTGCCTTATTCTTATTCTGAAAATATTGCATCTGGTTTACCTGCCTACTCCCCACAGTTCACTCCAACCACTTGTACACCGTCTACATTTCCTTCGCCTGGATCTGCCTTCACAGAACTTCATCCGAAAATTGGATCATCTGGTAAAACTAGTTGTTTTGTTCAACCTACAGCAATAACGTCGTCTATGTCGCCTAAATCATTGAACAAGGAAAGTATTCAGTCAAATTATCCAACTAGCAGTGCTCGAAATGAATTGTCGGAATGTGTTCCTAAAACTACAGTTGCTGTAAAACATTTATGTCGTATCTGCGGTCAGTCACATGACCCAACCTCACCTCATATATATAATTATACACAAACTGTGGATGCTGATTTGTGCTGTACAGTGAGTTCCAATTTTGTTCTTACACTTGTGTGTCGCAATCTTACGGTTGTATCTTTTCCCATTTTTTAAAATCAAGTTTTCATAAATAATCGCAAGTGACTTCAGCAGTTCAGCAGATAACTTTTTGTCATTTAGTGATGGCAGTGGCGTTGGAGTCAGCAGCCACACTGTCACACTGGGGTGTAATCACATTCATCCAATGAGTCCTGTATAGGACAAAACCTGTCTCGGATTCCAATGATGGTTGCCAAACATTAAGTGACATTCCCAAGTAATATTTTCAGTTTTCTTTGAGCTAATAATTTTCTATTCTGTTGTCAAAGTTCTAAATTATGTATTTGTAGTAATTCATGAAGTCTGTTGAAGAAAATGCGCCTTATTGTTATTTTGTAACTGTCGATTTTAGGCGTTTAAGATGTTGACTGTAGTGCGAATATTACTTCACTAAACTTTCTTTTGTGGTCAATGCAAATAAATCGCTTGAAGAGTGGCGTAGTTGTTTTAAAGATAATTGAGACGGTAAAAAGAATTGTTGAGATTCCTTTTTTTAAAGAAAGTTTCCCGTATATGAAGTTTATGTAATGTAATTTGTTTGGTGAATAGTACTGTTAATTTCAAGTGTTCGCTCACTATATTGGTTAGGATATGAGAATAATGGAAATGGTCTGAAGATGGCTTCATTGTAGCTTTTAATTCTCTGTGGAGATGTGGTTCATTGGCTCAACTTCCAGTCAGTGGGTCTCGGGTTTGAGTCCCATTCCATTTGATTCAACCTGGGCAAGTAAGTAGTGTCGTTAGACTCCAGTACTGGGTAACTGTAATCTAACTAAATTTCAGCTCCCTGATAATTAATACTGTGACCACTAGGATTTTTCGACCAGAGAAACTGATTCGATTGCTAGGCTTAGAGGAAACTCATTGTTTCCCATCTTCCATTTGATTTATACGCGGTTTGTTCTTACTATTTTCACGATTTCTGACAATTCGTCAATCATACCAATTACTATTTGGCGATTAGTGAGCGCAAATAATTTCAGCCTACGTTTGCAAAGTTCATAACATCAGCACTGAGTGACACAGACTCGAAAGTCTGAAGTAAGATGAATTTTCTGTGATTCTGATTCTCTGGTAACTGAGTGATTGTTATACCAAAATTCATAACTACTTAAATTCGGATTTGGTAGGTGGTCAGATCGTAGTAGGCCTCGGTAACCTAGTGTTAATATACAGTAGTGTGTTTTTTATCTAACTTTTCCCATTTATTCTTCTGTCCGTATTCACCTGCGATTCATGCTTATTTTTAAGTTTGTTTATAATCCATCTGTAACGTATTCATTTATAACTCGTTGATTTTAACTCGTTATATAAAGTATTGCCAATTTATACGTGTTTCTTTGTATTTTAGTTATGCTGTCAACCTTTGATTGATCCCCTTGATACTAAATGTGGTCATACGTTCTGTTCACCGTGTTTAAAGAATCATTTAGCTGTTCAAGCTCTTTGTCCTGTGGATAGACAAATTATCAATTATTTAGAATGTCAACAAGCCTCGAATATTGTTAAACGGTTAGTTAGTTAGTAATGGTATTTACTACTGTTGTTTATAAAAGATTTCTATTTTGTTTGCACATAATATTATCTGACTTAAGTTATTATAATTTTTTTTACCAATGCCTATTGAAATCCAATGACACAGGTTTTTCAACTGCTTATTCTTGAGTAGCAATGATAATAATGTTGGTAGTGGTGTTTACATGTTTTCTTAGGCTTTCCAGAGCGGAGAATAACTGCACTCTACACTTGAACTGTTTATTAAAATAAAACAGTTTTAAGTGTTGGTGTCATTAGTCACTGCATAAAACTTACCTCTTATCAAATGTAGGATGCTGCTGCAAGATTGGTCTGCACTGACTCCTAGTTTAAAGATGGGCAGTGAAGCGGTTGAGCATTTTGATCAATTCACTTGTTTTGGAAGTAGTATCAGCCCTAATGGATGAAATCTCATCACGGATACAAAAAGCTGGTATGGCAGTTGTCAACTTACGTCATCGCTGGCGTAGACGTGATATTCAACTATTGAAGGAATGACGTGCGTACAGCGTAACAGTCCGCCGTGCCCTTCTCTATAGCTATGAGACGTGAAATTTGAAAGTAGAAAATATGTAAAGACTGGCTGCCTTTTACCACAGATGTTTGCGTTCTATCTCCCGTTTTTAGTGGTATAATGTAATGAGCAATATTGAGTTTGAACTTAGGGTGCTAGGTAAGGGGGAGAAGTCAATCGACAAGGCTAGGACAGCTAGGACACGTGTCGAGACGCCCCTTTCTTTATGCAATATTAGCTGGTATAGGGTTGGGTTGGAAAAGGGTTAGTGGTGGTGAAACCAAAACCTGGAATCAGTCCATAAAGTCTTTGTAAGTTGCTTTGATCCGTATAGGGACGGATAGACTGTTTGGTTGGTGTCTCGGGTACTAAGATCCAATGTCTTTTCACCATTAATGATATGGCTCAAAATCGTCCTCATTGGTGAAGATGTAATCACTCTTTATAGTTTCCCAGATACATTAAGTCCTCACGCTTTTTCATGTTACTGTTCTTTTTCCGTACATTTATGCACGCTATAGTTCTTTTGAGGTTTTTTCCTTTCCGTTTCTTAGTGTGCTACATAGAGTGTGGTAGCTTGAATTGCTGCACTTCTGTGCAGAGTTCTATGTTTAAACTCAGTCAGTCAGACAGACAGCTCACTTCTCTCCCGCCAATACAGTACTTGTCATACAGTCATATTCCATAGAAATATAAATTTCCTTCTGCAAGCAGTTCATTAATAAGAAAGCTTACGTGTTTAAGGGTTGAATTAAGGAACAATAAATGAGGAATATTTAAAACATGTAGTTAGTTTAAATATCTTACTACGAATTTACAACCGTGTAAAAACACTTATTCCTTCTGATTAGAATTCTTCTTTATGTCAGCTTCATTCAAAATAGAATTGTCATGATATAAACACTATCAGTATGATATTCAAATTTCTTAACTCCAAATGGTTTAAAATAATTGACAGTGAGACTATCTTAGATGGCCTTGGGTGGTCGACAAACTAATATTTATGTAATGTATGATAATTAAAGGTGAAGTGAAACTCTCTGTTACGAGCGGGACTCGAACCGGTGACCTCCAGATCATTCATTCATGCGGACACTCATAAAACAGTTGGGAGTTACCTGGTTATGACTATATTGGAATAATAATCTGGTTAGCAATTGTGCCTGGTATCTCGTATCTAGTTGAGCTGCAAACCAGTTGTTCGGAGTCTGCCTGTTTGAATCATCCTGTAAATTATACTTAAGAGATTGTTTCACTTATGAGTTTGTTTTGACAGTATTTAAATGATGAGAGTAAATTCTGCTCAGGTTATTATATACTTGAATAATAATGAGATGGATCAAATTACCCATGGACATATGTAAATAGAACATGTTTTTCTTTTTCTTCTGCTTCTTTATTCATTGCGTTCTGAATGGAGCGTGGAGCTTCGAAATTTCAAGTTTCAGTGGCGACCGCGTTGTTTTTGCGGAGTGAGGTTGCTAACCTTACGCACAACCTTCTCTCTTTGCCAGTCTTATTACTAGCTTAGCTCGAATTGCATGGTTGGTGAAAACACGTTACTTTTTGTGGTTTATTTATTAGCTGGATCTAGGTGATGATATTGATTTGTACATATTGGTGCCTGCATTGCTATAGTAACAGAAATCTAGCGTTCTAGTGTTCTGAAGAGGCTTTCCTATGTATAATAGATAAGTGCTGTATCTGGTCAAGTTGGCACACATAGCACTAATATATTTTGCAAGTCAGTAACCATGTGAGATTTTGTGCACTTTTCGTCTAACTCATGACTGTTGTATGAGAGTTGACAGTACTAACTGACTGCCTTAAACGGCAGTAGACAGAACAGGCTTTGGACCTTTGACGGACTCTTTGGTGTTGAAATACGTACATCAAAGTACTGCACCCTGTGTACTTACTTTTATAAGCCTTAGAAATCTACTTTTCACTTTTTATGACCTAATTGTGGTCATTTTGAAGTATTTTTAAACGATAAGTGGCAGTACATTTCACTTACTTTGTCTTTTTTGTACCCCGTTATCAAATTAAAAGATACATAAAGTAAATGTGCGTTGGTGGTTCAGTGGTAAATTGCTCGTCAACCACACACGTAATCCGGGATTCGACTTCTGGCTGACTCACTTCTAAACCTCGCTTAACCAGTAGTAGGTCAGGGAAAAAGGGAGCGTTAGGCGCGTATGAAAAGCATTGCCTCTACTGAAACTCCCTATGTTCCAATTTGGAGAACACAAAAGAATAAATACAAATAAATAAAAACCCATAATACCAACTATCTGAACAAATAAAGGTTGCTTGCACTGTTAATCTAGTAATTCTATTATCTGTCACCGAAACTATTGGTGATTAACTGCCAATACTACTAGATTAGTGTTAATTTTTTAGCATTGTTGTCGATTTACGCGTTGTATGTAAAGTTTGTACATTGATTATTTACATAATATCAGATTACTATGCTTTATTATGTTTATTCTGCGAAATTCATACTTCTAGCCAGAAGTGAATAGAAATGTTTGTGCATACGTTTCATTCAAGGCTGTTTAACTATCTTTTGTTTTTTTTCTTTTAATCTTTTAGATTATTAGATAAATTATTAGTTGCTTGTCCTAATTCACCTACCTGTGATAGTATAGTTTATCGTTCAAATCTTGAAGAACATTTACGTGATTGGTGTATCAAGTTACATCCACCGCGTGAACGGATAATACAAAGTGGTGGAGTGAAATCATCGCGTCCAGTTCAAAATAATCCATCTAAAAATGTATTTTTGTCTACTTTCATTGGAACTGAATCACACGACTCAGGTATGTTTCCACCAACAATATCTGAGTCAACAAGATGCACAAGGATAATGGATCCACAGGTCATACAGCAGCACCATCAGCATCAGCAGCAACAACAACAACAGCAGCAGAGAAACATGAATTTTCACAGTCCACATAGTGACTCCAGTTTTGGTATTGTTTATCCTAATCAATATATGAAAGAGTTTCCTCATAGTAGTTTCGCATCAGTTACACGGAGAGGGGCAGATAAGATAATGAAAACAAACTATCAGAACAGTTTACCGCATATTGAAGATCAGTGTAAGTCTGAGTATTTATTATCAAGCTTGCAGGACTGTGAAGTCTCCTGAGTGTATGTATTTCTTATGTTATTTATTACACCGTGATCATGTATGATGTAAGATGATGTTGCAGGATTGGACTACACCGACTCCTAGATTAGAAATAGGAAGCGAAGTGGTAGAGCACTTTGACCACTTCACTTACTTGGGAAGTACCATCAGCCCCAACGGGTTGATCTCTGACGAAATCTCAACACGAATACAGAGGGCTTGTTTCGCATATGCCAGTTTATGCCGTCTCTGGCGTAGATGTGATATTCGACTATCGACCAAAGGGCGTGTGTACTGCTCAACAGTCCACTCCATCCTCCTTTATGGTTGTGAGAGCTGGCCACTGAGAGTGGAAGACATGAAAGGATTATCTGTGTTCGATCATAGGTGTCTGCGTTCTATCTCCCGTGTGAAGTGGTATAATAAGGTGAGCAATATTGAGGTTAGGCGTCGAGTGCGAGGGGAAATCAGTCAACGAGACTGTGAAATTACATCGACTGAGATGGTTAGGACATGTGTTATGCATACCTAGTCATCGCCTTCCTCGACCGACATAGAATGTTAGCTGATAAAGGGTCAGGCTGGAAAAGAGCTAACGGCGGTTAAACCAAAATATAGCATCAGTCAGTGAAGTCCATAACAGTTAGTCTAAGCCACGTAGGAAGGTGTAGACTTCCTGGTTGGGGTCCTCGGGACGGTAAAAACCAATGGTTGGAAACAATTGGTGACATGGCTCAAAATCGTTCTCAGTGGCGCAGATGCATCCACTCCTTGTGACTTATGATTTCCAATTAAACTGTTTCGTTATTACTATACTTTTGTCTCACACCTCTGTTTACTGTCTATATTATGCATTTCTCCTACTTCCTTCTCTTGCTTTGTGTGCTACAAGGAGGGAGTGTGGCGACTTGAACTGCCGCACGTATGTGCAAAGTTCTATGTCGAAAACAGACAGACAGTCACCGTAATCACTATCTGCATAAAATTAGCGTCCTATTTGTTATGGAAAGCTTTTGATTAGGTAAACTTATGTAAATGATATGTATTCCAAAGGATTATCTATTGGTTCAGTAGACAAACTTTCGGGACGTTTACAAATAAATCTTCACAAGTAATACAGAATTTTGCGCGGAGTATTGGAAATGTATTTTTATAAGGCATAATTGAAAAATACTTCTAAGTAGGCAGGCTTGGTTAAGTGTCTGACAAACCGAGCCATAGCACTAAGTAGCACAAAAAAGGACCTAAATGACGAAATAAAACAGATAGAAGAAGCGTTGGTGTTGAATAACTATCCTATAAAATTCATTAAGAAGATCAGTAAACGCCAAAAACAAAATAAAAAAAATAATTGTGTAACTAGTAGTAATAACATAAATAAGAGAGAATATAAGTCTTCTACTGTTATACCATATAAGGAGGGGACATCTGAGGCCCTACGTAGGATTCTCAATAAAGCAGGAATTAGGGTGGCATTCAAACCAACAAACTCACTCAGAGACAAACTTTGTAGGTTAAAGGACCCGTTGGACCAATTAAACAAAATAATATAATTTACAAATTACCTTGCAATGACTGTGAAGTCAACTACATAGGTCAAACTAGTAGGTCAAGGATAGTCAGATTATCAGAAGATAAGAATTTAGCTAAAGGGAAAATGATTGACCCTGAAAAGATAAGTAATTTAGAAAAAAACTCAGCTATTGCACTTCACGCAATAGCAAACAACCACACAATAGGGTGGGATAGGGTTAAAATTCTAAAACGTAATATAGGTAGGTGGAAAGAGAGGTTGATTACGGAATCCTTATTCATCGAGTCTACACCCAACACATGCAACAGAAGTGACTCAACGCAAATACCAGAAATATGGAAGATATTATTACCGCCAGTCAAATCAGAAGAAGATGATAAATAGTCTTAAAATTCTAATTCCATTCAAACACATCAACACATTCTAACAATCAACTTATTATGACTATAAAAACACTCGTCGTATTTCCCATCTAATTGCAATGGATTAATAACACTCGTATTATTGCCACCAGTCAAATCAGAAGAAGATGATAAATAATCTTAAAATTCTATTTCCATTCAAACACATCAACACATTCTAACAATCAACTTATTATGACTATAAAAACACTCGTCGTATTTCCCATCTAATTGCAATGGATTAATAACACTCGTACTATTATTTCTGAATGTACATTATCTCATATTGAATTTTATTCCAATATCTAGTCGATTCCACACATGTATATAAATGAAGGAAAGAAGTTGTGTGAGTAACTTGATATGATTATGAGCAATAGTTTGTGCTCGAAACGTCATCAGTTAATATAACTGTACTACACTGTGTGATTTATCAAAATAAAATCTTATCCATTATGGGACTTCTAAGTAAGAACTATAGTTTGTTATTTTTACAAATTTAATTGTCAACTATTGTGTCATAGGTATACGAACAATGCCTTGTAGCATAGTTGATGAATTAAAGAAGTAATATTAGTTGCAACTTATCTGTATCTGCCTTATTTCTAAACTAGTAGTCCCCATATATGATACAGGATCTGTTCATGATGAGTGGCAAATAAACCAGTTCTTATGAAAACGAAGCTTATGATGTAGAGCTAAACTTAGACTTCAATTCGGTCATCAACTGACTTCAGTTGGAGGACTAGTGAAAACCAGGGAGTACTGAACAGTTGTTTCACCTTAGTTTAGGAGTCTTTGGCAGTACGCACCCATGACCCCAGTGGGGATCGAACCCAGAACCTTCAGGCTACAAGGTGAACTGGTTAACCATTCAGTCACGGGGAGAGAATTCAATGGCCCATTAATTGTAATTTCTGCCATTTCGCGATATATATGGGACGAAACAGATGTCCAATACTCTCTAATTTCCAATGGTTCTCTAACTGAAGTCAGGTGGTGATCAAACTTGAAATCAATGGAAGTGACTTCTGTGTATAAGCATTTGCTTGGATTTTGATGTTTTCTTAGTCGTTAAGCAAGAAATATGGCTCATTGGCTTAAGCACTCAATATTCAGCCAGTGGGGTTGGGGTCCGAATCCCTATTTCACCTAATTCAGCCCGAAAGACTGGGTGGTATCACGAACTGTTACCTAATAAATGTGGAACCTAGTCTGATGCCTGAAAAATATATTCCGTGTAATTGAGTTCTGTCCATACTCAAGTCTTTAGTTTGTTATGGTGTGTAAAGGTGATAGTCCACTATTAACGCCGCCGACCGACCGTTTCAAAACACATTGTTTGAAATGTCTGGTTTTCTTAAATGTAAGTCTAAATGCCTCTTAAATTTACTCTGTTTATTATTTCTGTATCTTTCATACTCAAAAAGTCTTTCCATTTGAGAAGTTGGCGTGATGTCTGTGTCTTTCTGTTAGAGGTGAAAGATTCACAAAGGATCAATATATCTAAGCAGTATTGTATTTGTTATATTGCTTATTTTTGGCAAAACTATTATTTAACTAGTAGTCCTATAGGTAGGTGTAGAGATTATCTGTAGGAAGAAGACTTCTCGATTATTCACATTTTGAACTTCAGTCGAATAAGGTATTTGGTTGGAGGATTTCATCATGAGCTGACATCAGTTAGAGAACCATTGGAAAACCTGTAAGAGACTACTGGACAGCTGTTTCGTCCTGGTTTGGGACTCTTCAGGTAAGGCAATAACTCATCGAAGAAGACATTGCGAAGTGGTCGCGCTATGTCATGAATTGGCAGAAGTTGGAATTCATAGGCCATTGGATCGAGTCCCAGTGGCTCAATGGTCTACGAGCCCGCTAGCCTTGTAACCGGAAGGCCCTGGGTTCGAACCCCGGTGGGTGCGTACTGATGAAGAGTCCTATTGGTTCTCTAACTGATGTCAGCTCATGATGAAATCCTCCAACCAATCAAACAAAATCCCTACAAAAAAG